>JBBYHH010355994.1:0-12079 GCA_038382905.1 Daphne laureola | reverse complement strand
GAACTCTACCGAATCGTCTGTTCTGCAACGATGTGGGTGTGGGCTTTTGATCAACATCCAGACTGCTTTTTGAGGTTGCTTTTGTTGGAAATTACTCATGTGCCTTTCCCATATCAACTTCAATTAGAGACAAAACAATGGAGGAAATAGAGAGGGAGATACACATGGCTTGGAGTCTGCAACGAAAACAACCCCAAAAAAACTAACATATACCCACCTCTAAAACTCGTCGTTGGATAAAACTAGGCAAGAAGATTCACACCAGATCTTGATTTAAAGAGACAATTGAGAAATATTCTGATGGAATCCTAAGATTTGTTAGCTACCACTACGAGATTTGATCTCCGATAAAAAAATAAATGGAGTGTTGAATTTTCCGCTTAAAACGAACGTGAATTTACGATAAAAAATGAAAACATGTGTAGGGGAGGCGGCGCAACCATAGCCTCACAGACAATGGTTGCCATGTTGGTGGGTCGAGGGGATGAATCTAAACAATAAAAAAACTTTTGAGTGTTTAATGTAAATTTAGATAAAAATGAAAATAGTTGTAAAATTTAGCCTTTAGTTGATGAAACTCTGATATTGCTCAAACCTAAGCTTTGCGAACAGACCCGTTGTGTTTTTGTTTTTTAGATATATAGCTATAATTGTATTAATTTATCATTCTACCCAAAAGCTATATCCCCGTAATAAAATAAAATAAAATATAATTACACTTTGTGCGTCTCTTTTTATGGGAGATTCAAATAGTATTAGAAACATTGTGTTTTTATTTTTATTGGAGATTCAAATTTGCTTCTATATTTAAGATCAATAAAAAAGTATTTTTATTATTTTTATTATTATCATTATCAAGTATTAATTTTCAAGAAACGTTGCGTTTTTGTTTTTTAGATATATATCTATATTTTTTTTTAATTTATCATTCTCACCCAAAAATTATATCCCCGTTATCCAAAAAAAAAAAAATTTGATTACACTTGGTGCGTCTCTTTTTCGATGTTATGGGAGTTCAATTTGCATTAGAAACATTTCATAAACACAATTTTAAAAAATACATATTTAGAAACTATACTCATTAATCTACAATTTGAATCTAAATTATTTGACTTTGTACAAAAAAATAAAATCATAAATTAAATATTAAAATAGACACACATCATTTTTAAGGGACTGAGATGATATATTTTGTTTTTATCAAATTCCATATAATAAAAAATTGAATTAAACATAATGTCAAAATTTAAAAGTATCAACTTTTTGGATGGATGAAGCAACTATTATTATATGCTTATTTTAATTTTTACCCTTAAGTTTTCATCATTTTTTTTCTTTATCATTAGTCAATCGGTAATCATGTATTGCGTGCATGTGTTACTAAAATTGAATATAAGTCGGCCTCAAAGTTAATTTGTGGTAATTAGTAATTATTTATAACTTAGTTTTGGTGACAAATAGGTTTATTGCTCTTTGTTATACGATAAATATAATTACTTGAGTTTGTATATGACATAATGATATTAGCGACACCAGTTGCGGATCTAGAGTATAAAAACTAGGTGAGCTGGAAAAAAAAAATCAATGACAAATGAAATTTTTGACAAAACAAAGTCTAATTTTTACATAATACTTCCTCCTTTCCCAATTAATCTAACATTTTCTTTTTGCTGTTTTACAATATTTTTGACAAATTTTGAAAGTTAATTTTTTTTAAAATTAGATGACTTATTTGAAGGAAAACTTAACTTAGAGAGTTAAATTGAAGATCTTTGATAACTAATAACTAAATTGGAATTTGAAATAAATAAAAGTTGAAAAACAGAATTGTGATGAATTGAAAAACTTATGAGAGAGAGAAAGGAGTTGGACCACTAAATGAATAAGTTGGGATCTAATTGACAACTAGTAACTGAAGTGAGACTTAAATGAGTTTGTGAGGTTTTCTAAGGGACTAAGAGTGTAATATTTTCTAGAGACTAAGGCTGAATCAGTTTATTGAAAGCGGATATAACGAGGGAGCTGGATATAGGTAATAATTTGGCCAAATTCTTGCCTAGCTCGAGCTGGGCAAATTTGCTTGATGATTCGCCTCTGAGCGACACATATATATTTGTTGCGATAGCTATATACTTTTTTACTTTTGGAGACAAATACTACATATCTATAGAGACAATTATGTTATTTGTCTCTAAATGATGATTTAGAGACAATTGCATTATTTGCTCTAAGTAAGTGTTGTTAATACCAACATGCGTTGTAGAGCGGGTCTCCTTAGATAATTCTGATATTGTTGAAATTGATTCTTTGTCAAGGACTCAGACCTTCCAAAACATCTCGAATCTGTGCTTCTTGTTTGGTGCAAGTGTCTGCTTGCTACCAGCGTATAGGTGATCTTGGATGTGGAAATCTCCTACTAATCGTCATATGGAACACGATACTATTGGAGTTGCATTCCATAGACTACTCTCTCACATCAGTTTTAACATCTTTGGCATCTCGATTCAACCGTATAGATGTTTGCTCTCGGCTTTAGCTCTTTGTAGCTTTTGCTTTGCTTTAAGGTCAAACTATTTTCGTTATTTTGCTTATTTTTTCTGCTTTCTGCGTGAAAATTGTTTTCCTTTGCTTTTTGTTCGATTGATACTCTATCTTAGCTTTGTATTTTCTTTCCTTTGGTTTCATAATATAAAGCTTTTACTCATTAAATAAAAACACATACAAAAAACTTAAATTATAGTGTTTTCTTTATAAAATTTCATCAAAACTTCATCAACAAACCAATAAATCAATTATTTTCACTCCAATTATAGATATATACATTTAGAAACTATGCTGATTAGCATAAACAGTAAACTGAGTTTTTTATTAGGTGTGGTAGGGTGTAGTTAGAGAGTATGCGTTTGTTAATGAGATATTTCTTCTTAGCTCATACTTTCACTCTTTTTGTATATTAAACTCAAATACTTTCAATCTTATGTTTTGACATTTTAACAATTTATCTTTCATTCCATTTGCATATTGATCACAAATATTTTCAATCTTATTTTGACATTTTAAAATTTTAACATTTTATCTTTTCTTGCTTTTTTGTTTTTGTTTTTTTTGTTTGTTTGTTAAAAGGATAACTCCCTTTTACCTTTTAGTTTAATTTCTTTTGCATATTAGTCTCAAATGTTTACAACCTTATAATTTAGATGTTTCATATTCTTTTCTTTTCTCTATTTTTTCTTGATATTTTTTTTATTATAGTAGCAATTAGGTTATTTATTTAGATGTGATGTGATAAAATATCTTTTTTCATTCTCCTTGACTTGTTGAAAGACTAACTCTTTTTTGATGTATATATTTTTTTTCTTTTACATATTGTCTCTAAAAAAATTATACTTATGTTTTTCTATTCTTTGTTTTTTTTTTGTATTATAATCAAATTAATTACAATCGATGAGTGATAGTTAAGTATTCATGACTAAGCACAGGTAAAACAATACATCATGTCATTTCCCTTAAAAAAAAATAATATCATTTTTTAAATACTCCACTTTCTTCACATAATTATCCGACAAAGAATACAACCTAGAGAAATTTTATGAAAAAAGTATGCACAAGATAAAACAAATCCTTAAATTATTTTGCCGGGAGTGTGAAACATGAAGCCACATGTGTTCTACATGAGTTTTTTAACAAAAAAAAAAAAAAAAAAAGTGACAACTATTTGAAAATGAGAGAGAAAATTATGAGGTAAAAAGTTTTTGAAAATTGTACGAATTTGAATTGTTGCTATTTTTTTGTGAGAAAGAACAGAGCAGGTTGTATTCTTTGCAACAAAAAAACAATAATAATTTAAATTTTACACAAATCTTAAATTTTGTACACTCATAAAATTTGTTCCAAAATTTAAATATATGTCACTTTTTTATTGAAAAATTGGTGCTCAAACACACTCTGGCACAATTAAAATCTTGTTTTTGAGCAAAATCTGGCACACGGATTGCTGACCGGGATAACCTATGTGCCGTTCAATAACGCTGGTATCAACGGTCCAGATTCAACCATTCTGAATACTTCTTCCCGCTTTCCCCTATAAATAAAACAGATTTCAGAGTCTCATTCATCCCCGCGAATTTCCTTCAATCTCTCAATTCAAAGTTCACAGTTCAAACTCACTTCAAGTTTTCGCGTCTTCTGAAATGGCACGCACAAAGCAGACGGCGAGGAAGTCGACCGGCGGCAAGGCGCCGAGGAAGCAGCTGGCGACGAAGGCGGCACGCAAGTCGGCGCCGGCGACCGGAGGAGTGAAGAAGCCGCACAGGTTCAGGCCAGGCACCGTCGCCCTGAGGGAGATCCGGAAGTACCAGAAGAGCACGGAGCTTCTGATCAGGAAGCTTCCGTTCCAGAGGCTGGTGAGGGAAATCGCGCAGGATTTCAAGACGGATCTGAGGTTCCAGAGCACCGCGGTGTCGGCTCTTCAGGAGGCGTCGGAGGCGTACCTGGTTGGGCTGTTCGAGGACACCAATCTCTGCGCTATTCATGCCAAGCGAGTGACTATCATGCCTAAGGACATGCAGCTGGCTCGCAGGATTAGGGGAGAGAGGGCTTAATAGCTCCATTTCTGGATTAATTTGATGGTTAGACTTAGATCTGGCTTAATTTGATGTTTGTGTCTTTGTAAAGCTGGTTAATCAATCTGCTGGATTTGACTTATGTTTGTTTCTTAAAATCAGAAATGAAATCTAGTTTCATTCTCACTCTTCTAGCTTTGTTGTAGTTTAGGCAACTTATCCTGTGTCCAAAATTAGTGCATCAAATTTTCATCTTCCGTTTTCTTCTTTTTTATTCGCAGTGACCGGCGCCGGCGCGGTTGATCTTCGTCGGTAGCATCGTTTACGGAACCCTAACAAGGCTAGTACAATTTTTTCTGCTCCAATTTCACCATTTCAGTCTCTTGCAAGCGTCGCCTTTGTTTTGTTTCCATTTTCTGTTTTCATTACCTCCTTTTCAAAATTGATGTTAGATTATCTAATTGTCTCATATCAACAATTTCTAAAAGCCAAAATTCAGCTCACGGATGCATAATATTTTAATCATTCTGTTAAATAGTTTAAATCATTAGTAGCGGTCCATGCTAGGAATGAAAATGCCTGAAAGCTCAATTTATGTAGCTAGCAATTTTCAATCTTAGGTGACGTTTAGAAATTGAAAACAGTGAAATGAAATGGAATGCCTGAAACCACCTCTTGCTTCCTGGTTGTTTGAACCGGATTCAAGTTCACTACATCCTCCGTTCTACCCCTAGAGCAGCCTTGTTGATTCTTGAATCATGAGTGCTGCTCTTCTATCTCTGAAGTATGGGTGTCAAAATTAATAAGCTCAGTAAGAGGAATTGCTCGAAATAGTTTCGCCTTTAGTGCTCTTGGGTGGGAGAGGAATGCTTGTGACACTTGTTTCATTGTTGGCCGGGACTTTGGATCAGGGTTCAAGCATGCCATTGCAACCCCAACCACCACAACAATGTGCTGCTGAATCACCCGATTTTCTGGAATGAACAGACGTGGGTCTAACAGATCTTGCAACATTATATCTTGTATATATCGAGAAGCTGACCTTGATGATAATGATGTGAGAAGTTCTCCCGGATGCTCTCCCATCACTGTTTCTAATGCCAAAACACCAAAGCTGTAGACATCGCTCTTCTCTGTCGCAACAAATGTGTAGGCTAATTCTAGAAAGGTACAATTCCACAAAATAAAAATATTTATGAGAGAGAAGCCTAAATAAAATGATGATAAGTAGATTAAACAAGAGATATATCGCAATATTCAAGCATTAATTTACCTGGGGCTATGTAGCCGTATGTGCCTACACGAATCGTTAGACTAGATGAGTCTCGATCAACAAAGCTTGCTGTCCCAAAATCAGATAGAAATGCCTTCCACTCTCTATCCAGCAAAATATTGTTACTTGATACATCCCTGTGAATGATTGGTTTCTTACAATCATGATGCAAGTAGCACAAAGCATGTGCTATGTCTTTGATGGTTCTCACTCTCTTGTCCCAATCTAGTTCCATGGCTTCGGTATCATTTCTCAGGATACAAAACAAACTTCCCTGCTCTATATATTCATATATCAGGAACATGCATCGGTTGTGCAGGCAAAATCCATGAAGCTTTATGATATTCTTGTGTTTGATCTCAGATAGGAACTTGATCTCATTTTTGAAACTGTTGTCAAAGGCTGGATTTTCAGCTTCTCGACTATGAAGTTTCTTCAAGGCAACCACCTTGCCTCTTGGTAGCTGTGCTCTATAGACGCTTCCATATCCACCCGTTCCAATGCAATATCGGATATCGAAGTCCTCTGTTGCTTGTATGATATCTTCAAATGCAATCCTCCCATCAAAGTTGTACACAGAGAATATGTCCCCATTCTTCATCATGCTCGGTTCTGGCTTTCTATGTTTCACCTTGCACTTCCACAACAAAGTTGTTAGGGAACAAGCAAGAAGAGCTATAATGAAGAAGGTCACTAAAATGGTTGAAGTAACTAAGATGCCTCGATTGTTAGTGACACTATAGTGATAGCTATATGTAGAATTCGTAGAACAAGTAACGTTGGATAAATCATCGATGCTTTGGGAAACATGATAATTGCAAGTTACATCAACTTTGTCTTGAACACCCTGGAGTCGAACTGGATCAGTAGCGAAATGATTGTAGCCAAGCTCCAACTTGTGTAATGATGATATGCATGTAAGTTGTGAGGGTATACATCCATTTAGAAAGTTATGACTAAGGTCTAGAGACTGTAATCGATGAAGTGCACTGATTTCATGTGGAATTGTTCTGGTCAAGTTGTTCACTGAGAGGTATAAATTTCGTAAAGAGACCAGTTCTCCAATTTCTTGAGGGATTGTGCCTGCAATATGTTAGTGAGTTATGTCTAACACTTGCAATTGTGAAAGTTTGTTCAATTGGTAAGGGTAATTCACCTGTTAGAATGTTACGTGAAAGGTCAATAATTTGGAGATTTGATAAGGAACATATCTCTTTTGGAATGGTTCCATTCAGGTTGTTCATTGATAGGTCCAATTGTTGTAAAAAGGTCATTTCTCCAATTTCTTGAGGGATTGTGCCTGCAATAAGTTTGTAAGAACACTCTTAAGTTGTTCTATTGACAACGGTAACTCACCTGTTATAGAGTTCCATGTCAGGTAGAGGGTACGAAGCTCTGATAAGAACCCTATCTCCTTTGGAATGCTTCCTTGCAATTGGTTATTCGAGAGGTCTAAATGTTGTAGTGAGATCATTTCCCTAATCTCTTGAGGGATTGTGCCTGCAATAAGTTTGTGGGCATTGTCAAACACTCGTAAAGGTTATCCAATTGACAATTGTAACTTACCATTTATTCCATTGTTTTGAAGGTTGAGGCTGCGGAGCTTTGACAAAGAGCCTATCTCTTTTGGGATGCTTCCGCTAAGCCATAAACCAGGACCAGGAAGATGGAGGGTTAGCAGATTTGGTATGTAGGAAAAGTTGAGTTTCTGCAAAATGGGCGATGGATTCATGTATTTGATTCGATCATCATTGAATTGGGTCGAAATGTTTATGATGCTTCCTTCATGGTTGCAGTACACCCCGTGCCAAGTGCAGCAATCCTGTGAAGTTGTATTGATCCACCATCCGCTGTCCAACAGAGCTTGCCTCTCGAGTTCTAGTGAAGGATTTGCATCCGGTTTGGCTTCACAGGGGCTAAAGGTAACAGTACATATAACTAGTATTAGTAATAACTTGAATATTGTGGTTTTCATTGTGCAATGAGCTATTTTTCTTCCCCAGATATCATTTGATATGAGTGAGCCCTGCTTCTATAGATATATTGTCATATCTATTATCACCAGAACAAAGAGTTAATTACTTTGGACTTTTCAGCGAAAGTTTACTTGACTTTTGACTACTAAATGTGGAGACTTCCATGTTAACACGGCTTGGGCTGGGGAGCATTATGATATGGAAATGGTCATTGGATGAATAGTGCTAATCCTGATATGTGTTGACTTGTTTTGGTTAAAGTCCTTTTAGATTTAAACCTTTTACACATTAGTCCCTCATATTTATTCATATCACATATGCATCATAAATTGCTCTTTCATCTCGAAAGATCAAAAGGAATATTATGGGTTTATTGTTTAAAATTAAACTTATATTATTCAATATCGTTTCTCTATTTTACTTTATTGCAAAAAAGAAGAAAAATCAAAATTATCTCTTAAACCTTTTTTGTTTATTTGTTTATTTGTTTATGTTTAGTTTCCATATTAAATCCTTTGTTCTACGATCGTGACAAATGAATATTTTTTTCTATCATTTTGTATACATATTTTTTGTTTTTCTTTTTGGGTCTTTTAAATGTTTTTTTTCCCATATATTTTCTTTTAAAAAATCCTTATAAATTAGTCTTTTTAAAAAAAAAATCATTTTACTATTTTGTAAACTTTACAATTCAAGCTGGCAAGTGTGTGTGTGTTTTTTTTTTCCCTACATTTTCTTTGTCATTTAATATTTTTATGCTTATAATTAAGACCCCTTCTTTTTCTAAACTTTTTCTCCCTTTTTTTTTTTAATGCTTACAGTTCTCTATCTGTTTTTTTTAAGGTAAATTGTACCGTTAGTCTCTTAATTTTACTAATTATTATACTCAAGTCATGTTTTAAAAATTTGACTTAGTGAAATCTTTTAATTTTAATTTTTGTCTCAATTAGATTTTACTGTTAATTTTTCTCTTAAATAAACCATTAAATTTATTCTATTACCAAAATACCTTTTTTTAATTTTTTTTTTCCAGCTAACCCCTAATGTTATAAACTTCTAATAAAATAACCCTTTGATTTTTCAACTAACCCCTAACATTTTAACTACAACCAAATTGTATATCTTGCTCAAGTAGTTTATTTAATTAATCATCATAAACAGATAGAATACAATGGAACCAGCTGAATTTTGACACCAATGAAATCGATCCCTTTTATCTTCTTCGGACCCTGATTACTGTTTGCGAAGATTTCAATGGTTCGCACTCTGTAAATCCCTTCTTCTCCACGGAGCTAGTGAATCGCCACTGCAGCTTGCCTCACCCACTGACACCTCCAACTCAGATCTCCCGCTGGAAGCATTGCAAGCGGGCTCTCTCACTAGGATCTGATCGCAAGATTTTTTCCTGCAAAATTTCTCTCCTGATCCATTCCACTCGCACACTTCCCCTCAGTCCAATCCAATCACACAAACACACCAAGAAGTTTGAAATTCCATAATTTAGTGCAAGATTGTTTCTATTCTTCTCTCCTTTCCTTCTTGTGTTCAGAATTGTACAAGAAATGTTCTCCACAAGAACTGGTTTTCAACTCCTGTAGCTAATATGCACCGCCAAGGAATGTGAGAATCTCGGTATCACATAGAAAAACTACAGGCTATCATTGAAGTCACTGATGGGCTTGAAGCAGAGCTGTTGAATCGTGGCAAAAAAAAATGGAGAAAACTAGCTAAGAGATAAATTTATTAATTTTGTTAGTCTGTTTGCTTCTACCTCTGATCTGTTCATGAATTAATTAATTAAGTTGTTATTAGCACAAAAAAGTAGAAGCTTGAAATTGAGAACCACTTGAACCAGTTAGACAAACATTCTCTTAGCTCAGCTTTAGCCTTTAGTTTATCAATCAACAACAGGTAATGCTTCAACTTATAATCTTTGTTGTTTCCAAGAGCTACCTCCATCGCCTAGAACCAAAGCCCAGAATCACTAACCCAGGCTGAACAATTAAGAATGAAAGAAGAAAAAAACAAAGGAAAAATAGAGGAAAACTCCAAAATTTATCAAATCAAAGATAACAAAATTGATTAAAGAGAGAAGATGAAGATGAATCAACCCGACCTCATCATCTCCCTTCCCGAATCTCTTCCTTTCTGGCGATGCACAACTTTGGAATCTCACTCCTCCTTCTCCTCCACTTCTCGTCGTAGCTGGGCTAGCTAACTGCGACGGTGGGTTGATCGCGGTAACCGATTGAGGTGTGCACATCGTATGGTGGCCGATCTGTCGGTGGCGATCTGGGCCTCCTAGATCTCAACAAGTTGTGGAGTTCAACAAGTTGTGGAATTTGGGAAGGAAGAATTTAAAAGTATAAAGAAAAAAAACTTTAGGAATTTATAGGTATAATTGTTAAAAGTTTAATGATCGTCTCTCTATAAAATATATAATTAATGTATAATTTTAAAGATATTTGTGTAAAAATATTAAAGAAAACAGAAATATTAACAGTGAAATTAATAAAAGAATAAAAAAATGTATAAAAATCAAAATTAAGAAACTTTAACAAAATAAATTTTTAAAATAGAATCTAAATAAGATAATAAATAAGGTTAAGGACTAACGCTTATTTTTTTTCAGTCAAATATCCTTTATTCCAATTTAAACTATTCATATCTTTTCATATTTTTTATAATATTTATAAATGAGTTACATGATCTATTAAGTAGTTACAATAATGATGTCGTGGTGGCGAGGCTGCAAAAACGAACGGTCAAGGGCGAATCCAAGGAAGAGGCCACAGTGCAAGTCACCGAGGAGACTGAAACCCAGACAGAACGCCGGTAAGCAAGCCGACACGGCGGCAAAAAGATGTCTGGGTGAAGAAGAGAACCAATGACAGCGCTGGAAGGAAACCTAGGCATCGCAATAGGTAGTTCAGACTAGAGTATTGACCACTTCTTCAACTAAAAACGAATAGGTGACTACATACTTTTGCCATGGTCTGGACGGTGTAGTATATATGGACTACGTCTGGTTAGAAATTCCCATAATGATTTGAATTGGTAATTGTGGCGGATCTAGAAAAATTCGAAGATGGGTATAGAAAGTGCTTAGCTAAAACCAAGACAATTTGACAATAACAGATATACCCAAATAACCTAATTAAATACTAGCATGAGGTATGTATTCTTCATATGTAAGAGATTTGGATGTCTTATATCATGGTCTATAAGATACGGAGTATATAATTAGTGCATAGGATTTTATTATTTTATTATTACTCTCTCTGTTACAGTAAATGTTCATTATTTATTTTTCAGCATTTAATGTATGATTTATTTCTTTTAATGTTTTATCATAAAAATTTAAATATTTTATATACATATGATAATTTAGTGTGTCTAGTTTTTAAATATATTTTTAAAAAAATTATTTAACAAATTCTTCTTAGTGAAAATTTGAGTCAAACACAAGTTCAAAAGTCAAACGATGGACATTTGCTAGAACGGAGGGAGTAACATTTGACTTCTCATTTAAACTCGCATGATAAGTCATAAATTCAATTATTTTGGACGACATGAAAAGCTGTTGTAGACGCTCAGTTACTGGTAGATTACATAAAATATTTTTCGCCTTCCGTTTCTCACCTTCATTCATGCTCTTCTCCATATACTTGCAAACACCGTACACTTTGTAGAAAATTTCATCGATGTCGTTACCGTAAAACAACATGCAGTTATTCTCGCATCCATGAATCTTACAGTACGGCAAGCCTAAGTCTTTGATCGTCCTTTTCGTTCTATCCATGTTTGTTGACAACACTTCCGTATTGGGTAAAAGATAGCAGCGAGAAAAACATGAGTAATTTTTCTATTCTCTATGTCATGATATTTATTGTGTATAATTTGACTCTAAATATGATAAGCACTAGAGAGCTGCTATCATTGAACATGGACTAGATAATGTTACCCTAGAATTAGACATTGACTAAACTTGGTGTAGCTGTTCTAGCGCAGGGTGATGGAAGTTGATGGTGGAGTTTTTTTTCTCTTATGAGGATGCTCAGCTACTAGAGCATCCATTGTCACCACCACCCCGCGCCCGGTGCTGTGGAAGCTCGGTAAGAAGGACGGATCGATGGGAACGGCAGCGGCGGTCGATGTCGATGCTAGACTATTCTAAGTTGTGGCGACCCAAAAACCCGGTCTTGTAAAAACTTTTCTTAAGTTATCTATTCTAACACGTTTAATAGGTTTTAAGGCGTTCCTAACCA
>JBBYHH010355993.1:0-20580 GCA_038382905.1 Daphne laureola | reverse complement strand
CACCACTGCACACGAACAAATCCAGTTTTAGTTGGGTAAAGTCCATTATCTTTAATATGTGTTATATTTTGATCTCGTTTTAAGAATTCGTCCAATTTTAATTTTATACTTGTGATTTTCTGTCTTATTTTAGTCATGTCGTTAGTTTATCAATTATTAATTCATTTACCAAAATACTCTTTTATTAATTTTCAATTTACCACTAATCTTATAAGACTGTTTAACTTAAATTTTGAGTATGAAGGTTTCCTTAAATAAATTCTTATATATATATATATATATATATATATATATATATATATTTATCATTTAATATAAATGAGAACTCTATATATTAACCCACTGAAAAAGTTCATATACTCACTATTAAATACTTCCTCAGTATTTTAAAAAATATATCACTTATTTTAATAATTTTATAATATTTAATTTATAATTTATTTACATGTATATTTAGATATCTAAACTTAAATATTTTTTATATATATTATAATTTATAATATATATTTTCTAAAAATATTTTATTAAATTTTTTTATATTATTTAATTTTATAAATATTTAAGTGAAATGTTGAATTTTAAAATATGAAAAATAAATGATTCCATGGAGGGAGTACTCAAAGTCAAAGTCAAGTTTGTAATAAAAATAGGTGTGATTGCTTAATTACACGTCGCGATTTGTTGTTTCACTGGTGAAGTGTAAGCAACTTTGGGTACGGCACATGAATTCCAGCGTTTCAATCTACTCCACCGTATACAAGTCCAGCCTAACCGCCACCTTTTTTATTTGAGTAGTAATTCAGATTCTCAGAATCGCAGGCAGTTGTGTTGTCATCAATCTATCTCCTCCTCTCTAACAATCTGAAACCACTGCGAGTTTTGATCAATGGCTTCCTTCAATTTGACTCCGATCGGAAGCAACACCAGCAGGAACCCAGTTGCCCAGACTCGTCCAGCTTTGTCAACTCGTAGGCCATCTCGAGTTGGATTCAAGGTCGTTGCTTCCGAGGCTAAAACAGACCCGGATTTGTCTGTAACAGTCAATGGGTTGCAAATGCCCAACCCGTTTGTTATCGGGTCTGGTCCACCTGGTACCAACTACACCGTCATGAAAAGAGCTTTTGATGAAGGTTGGGGCGCTGTCATCGCTAAAACTGTGAGTTTTTTTCTCAGTCTTGTTTTAATAACTAGATTCGATCTGGATTCCACAGTATTAAAAACTTGATCACTTTCTAGATTCCATGGAAAACAATCAACTTGATTAACTTCATAGATTCATTCTTCTACTTCTACTTTCATAATAGAAAGGGCAGTTCATTTAGATGCATGGCTACCTAGTTCCTGCCACTTATATTTCCTACATGAAGATCTATACTTAATATTGTGAAAGCAATTCCTTAAATTTATCTCTATCATGATGTTATTATGGAGTGATCTAAACATTTTCACTTGTTGATTACCATGCAAGAAATTTTCAAACTGGAAAGTTAATATCTTCACTCATTTCCAATTGCATCTGTTGTAGTATGCTGTAACTTCTGCACTAGTGTTTTAGTTTGGTATATTGTCTAAAAGTTTGTTTTACCAGGTGTCACTAGAAGCGGATAAAGTTATAAATGTCACTCCGCGATATGCTCGGCTGAGGGCTGGAGCAAATGGCTCTGCTAAAGGACAGATTATAGGGTGGCAGAATATAGAACTCATTAGTGACCGACCTTTAGAAACAATGCTGAAAGAATTTAAACAACTGAAAGAAGAATATCCAGACAGGATTCTCATTGCTTCGATAATGGAGGAATATAATAAAGCTGCATGGGAGGAACTTATTGATCGGGTTGAGCAAACTGGCATTGTAAGCTGTTGGTTGGATAAAGCTAGTGTTTCAAGTGTTTGAACATTCATATTAAAGGCATTAGTTTTTAGCATCATGTGTTATCGATTTGCAGGATGCCATTGAAGTGAATTTCTCCTGTCCTCATGGCATGCCAGAGCGTAAAATGGGTGCTGCAGTTGGGCAAGATTGTGTATTGTTGGAGGAGATTTGTGGATGGGTAAATGCAAAAGCAACTGTTCCCGTGTGGGGAAAGATGACTCCTAATATTACGGACATCACTCAGGTCTGGCTGTATTTTCCCTTTGCATTGAAACGGCTGGTTCGATTTATACAGAATTAAGTTCCCATTTTTTTTTACCTGATGGAGAAGTTCCCATTTCTAATTAGTCCAGAACGTGTTTGCAAGTTCAATCTATTTAGGACAGGTGTTGGCGGTAATGTTAAGGAACTATAAACAAGATTTCATGAAATTAAACATTTTTTACTGTTAGTATTATTAAGCTTTACTGCAATCTCAAAAACATTTGCAACTTCCTGTTGATCCTTAAAGCAATCGGCTGAACAGATCAACATTTTATTATTCTATGCCATGAAGTTCATAGAAATGGGGATTTTTTTGTTTTGTTGTTTGGCCTTTCACTTATAATGAATCACCTGAGTCCTGAAAACACAGTGAGCATGTATTTGAGAGCCTGGATCACACAGAGAATTCAGTGAGGCGATAAAAATTCTCTATGGAAAGATCTCAACATAGGAAAGAATTTTATTTTCAACACATGTGATGTCTACGAAAAGCATTACGGCCGGTTATTATATTCACGTAGCTTTTAGTAATAAATATTGGCATCAGTCTGGGAAGGTAATTCTGGGACTGCTTCCTTGTTTAATTAGAATACCATTAAGGTAAATAAGCAATCAGAAACTTATGTTGAGCGGAAAGGTTTTTGACCCTTACAGATTTAATTTTCAGAACCAAGCAATAAATTTCTGCAAGGTTTCATACATATTCATTTACGACTGAAGCCTCACCTCTTAATCTTTCTAATTAGGCTGCATATTTTGTTTGGTACATCATGTTATACCAGTATCTTCCTCTGGAGTGCTGAAGTTATGTGCTATATGCACAATGCAATCCTACTTCCTTCTACAGCTGTCCTTTCCTTTACTAGCTCATGGTAAAAAGGCGCCAAGTTAATGACATCTAACAGTCTTATTTTGAACAGCCAGCCAGGGTTGCTTTAACATCAGGCTGTGAAGGTGTATCTGCTATTAATACAATTATGAGCGTCATGGGGATAAATCTCAAGTCCTTGCGTCCAGAGCCATGTGTTGAAGGGTTTGTATTTCCTGTGAAGCTTTCTTTGGTTTCGTTCTTCAGACATTTTTGGGAGATGAATTTCTTATCTATGCATTTGTCTTTTCAGGTATTCCACTCCTGGGGGCTACTCTGCAAAAGCAGTCCATCCTATCGCCCTCGCAAAAGTTATGAATATTGCCAAAATGATAAAAGCAGAGTTCAATGACAAGGATTACTCACTTTCAGCAATTGGAGGTGTAGAGACTGGATCTGATGCTGCTGAGTTTATCCTTCTTGGGGCAGATACTGTTCAGGTATGATCAGGCTATAGTTGTTACCTACCTTCTTTGATATGGCAGTGAATAACCATTATTTTTTTAACTGACTTGAAAATCCACCTGGAATCTTCTTATAATCTCTTTTTATTTGACTTTTATCATAAGCATGAAGGATTTCTCTATCGTTTCTTGTCATCTGGAGCAATTAACTAGTTGTCAGATTTGGCTTCCTCTTGATCTCTAGATATTTCAGTTCTTGTTTAGCATGAACTTGGTATCAATCTTACGCCCATCTCCAACTCTTCATAAGTTTTTTTTTTATATACGTGAACAAATTTAATATGATAATGATGGTTTTAATTTGGTTTTTTCTTCTGTTCTTAGGGAGGTCTGTCAGGAAGGACATACTGCATGGAACATTGTCATTTTACTTTTACCTGAATTATACTGTGTAGATATGACTTTCAACAGCTAATTCACATTGTTATGAACGGCATTCCGTTGGCACATAGCATAGTTGTTATTGAGGTCGAGTTGTAGCGATGATTATGACTTTCCTCTAAATTCTGAGGCCTGAGCATTAGATTTGCCATTCCTGCTGACAGGTCTGCACCGGCGTGATGATGCATGGATATGGGCTCGTGAAGCAACTTTGTGACGACCTTAAAGATTTCATGAAGATGCACAACTTCTCATCCATAGAAGATTTTAAAGGGTATAAAAGAAACATGTTAGACATTGTGTGGATGTGCAGAAACAACATGACACATATGCATCGTTGTCATAAATGTACTGGTTTTCGTTTTCACATTACTTGATTTCATCTTTGGTATCTTTTCAGGGCGTCTCTTGGTTATTTCACTACTCATACGGATTTAGTACAAAGGCAGCGAGAAGCAATCAAGCAGAGAAAAGCTGTGAAAAAAGGTTTGCAGTCTGACAAAGAGTGGACTGGTGATGGATTTGTCAAGGAGACTGAGAGCATGGTATCTAATTAAGTTCCAAACCCCTGTAAGCTTTCTCTATTCTACAATTGAAACTATTTAGCTTCTTATGATCAAGGTATAAGCATCTGTATTCAAATTTTGGATTTGCATTTATCATAGAGTGGGAAAGGAGATTGAGGTGATAAGGTAAAGTTGGTGAAAAGTAGTAATAATTTACTTGGACTGTCCGGGGAAAAAAAACTACAAAAAAATGAAGTATGAATAGGTTCCTTTTAATTCATTTTCAATCTCATCTCTGCGGAAGTTGGTACGTGTACGACAGTTAACATCTCTTTAATGATGATAACACAATATATTACTTGCATCCATGGAGCTTGAAGAAATTAACAAGATAAGCATCTCTTAGTCTAAGAGATAACACTTAGAACCAGGAGTTTTAATTTGCCTTGTTGCTAAAGTTATAAGTGGCTTGTTTTGGTGATAACTCAGGTGCTTGGAGTTGGGATTAAAACTAACAGTAGAAACCTGCAAAGAATGAAGCTCAAAGGTTCATGCCTGGTTGTTCTTGGCAACATCTGGATTTGTACTCTCTTGGCTACCCCATTTTGCAGCACCAGAATTATTATCCTGAAAATAAATAAACTTGTGAACTCACATAATTTTTATGATACCAGATCCCTTTTCAGTTTCATGGCGAAATGTGACACCATTTTATGTACAACATGAATGGGCTGAAAAATATTACTAGTACTCCTATAATTAAAGCTTCAACAATTTGTTTTTTTTTTGTTTTGTTTTTTCACCCAAGCAAAATGTTGTCTAATAAAGATGACACTTTTATGAACTAATGTAAAGAATTGACCTTGGCATTGACCACCATATAGAGAAAGCCGAGGTATGAAGTGGGACAAGTATCAGTTACCAAAAAAGTATCGTCTGGTTCAGGGCCTTTATTAGTAGTAAGATTTTCAAGTTGCAAATACAGACTGTTGAAGAAAGCTGCAGTTTCAAGTTGAGTTTCTTCCATGGCTTCTTTTAGCTTGGTTAGTGCCAGGCAATATGCCTCCTGCATGCCAATTTATCAGAAACATTCATCCATGTAAAAACTGAAGGTTTACCAGAAATGAAAAATGAAAAAGTTACTACCATGAAGCTGTCTAATTCAGAGTGAGCCATAACACCTTGCTTCAGCCTATTAAATTCGTTTGTGTAGCTGATGCCACCAACCTGAAAGAGGAAAACCATTACCGAACATCATGCATGTTTCATAATGGATCACTGCAGAAACTTACTCTTTCCGTCCTAGCAAAGATAATATATTTGACTGAACACGAAAATTAAGAAATATTGTTGATTAAAAGGTAAAAATGTAAAGTGAGTATATAAGAAAAAAATAGTTTTTTTTTAATGGGAAAGTAAAATTGATGTAAACATGTTTCTTTTTTAGGAAACGTATCAATTTTGTTGTGAAGGTCTAAAAAGGAATATGTATCAATTTTGTTGGGACAGATGGAGTACTATTATGATGATAGTTTTATGATTTCTTGTTATTATTTCTTCATAAGAAGATTACACCAAGAAGAGAATTCGGTGTAAATTTAACTAGTTTTAGATAATCACTCTCTCTGGCTCCAAATAATTGATAGATTTGATTAAGTCCAGAGATTAAGAGGAACGCAAGACTGCAAGACTTTATGGAGTTTGACATAATTGTCTTGAGTAGTACAAGTTGAACAGAAAACAAGACATAGAAAATAAACATAATTTAGTAACTTTAGAGAAAAGATAATTCCTTTTAAGGAAATTGACATTACAAAATTCATGTCACTTGTCCTAGGATAGTTTGCATGGAAAATAAAGTGATGTACATATTGAAAAGTGAGAGTTGAACCTGGAAGCAGTTGAGGTGATTCTCAACAAGCCTCCCAAACAATGGATGACAAGAGATCATCCTCTTCAGAACCTCCTCCTCATTATTCTCTTCCATTTTCACTACTCCAAATCCTTTTACCACAACCATCTGATGCCTATTCAGTCTCTCTATTTATAATACCAAAAAGAGCCAGAAATTACAGAAGCACCCATAAATGGAATGACCCATCCATGCCATTGATGAGTCTGCTAGTTTTCACAGACGAAAGCAACACTTCATCTGTTTTTTCTCGAATCATGAGAATCCATTTTCACTGTTTGTTCTCTCACTTTTAGCAGCACATCTTCCAAGTCTGTCACTGTTTGCATCATTGGATCACTCCAATTCCCTCACTGTTTCCTCATGATATATTATCTGCACTACTTGCTCTTCATTTAATGTCATTCTCCTTCTATTGGAAACATTCAAAACATCAAACTTTCTGTACACATGATGAATTATTGTACTGGGAACAATACATTTGCTCCATAATGATTATAGTATTATATACCTGTATTAATTACTAGTATAAGAAAGTCCTCTGGCCATATCTCTTATATGTATATGGAGCTTATCAACTATAGGAGCTACTAAACTCTATTCTACAGTATAAAGTATAAACTCGTCATATGGTATAGATTGTGCCAACTTGCACCAGTGCTGCATGTGGAATTCTGAGTGCAACATGCGGCTCACGGCCGTTCCTGTCAATGAAAACATAGATCATGACGAGCAGTCGCTTTAGCAAGTTGGTTCCACGGCCGACCTTCATATGAGACTGTCCAATGAGGTATGTTGTTCCCCTTTCCCTAGCATCCACAAGTTCCTGTAACTCATCCCTAGTAGAAGACCCTGCAGGTCCTGTTCTGGGACACTTTTCAGGCAACATGAACCGAACCTTCTTGCTCCTCTTCACCGGGTTGCTGCTTCTTCTACTGCTTGATGACATCCCCGGTTGAGCATCATCAGCTGAAGCACTGCTACTGCTGCTGCCACCATTTTCGATATCCGCACAGGTGTCTTCTACTGGCAGCAATGCGCTTTCATCACGGCATGATCTGCCAACAACTATCATTCTACCTTGTGAAGATGCTAGAGTCTCGGAATCGGTTTCTTCCAAGCAGATGAACTCGGCTATGGCACGGATGATCTCTTCCTCGAAATCATCCGTATCCCTGATGGGATCGCAGTATCCATAGCGAACGATGCAGCGGAACATCCTGTCTTCTCTGTGGCCTATCCTGCCCACGAGGTACCGTCTCACAGTGGAGACAACAGGCAAGGGCTGAGCCTTGAAGGTCACAAAGATGAGAACTTGGTGGAATGCAGGGAAGTTTGTGATGAAATGGGAGAAGAAACTGGGGACTCCTGTCACTATATCTGTGTGGACAAACCCAATGCCAGGTACCCTTGAAACACCAAGTCCAGGGCTCAAATCAGCCAGCCAGTCTATACATACCTTGTTCTGCAAGTCAGTCTCATACTTCCTCTTTGTCCCATAATGCCAAGCCAGCATTATAGTGAATGACAGGAAAGTTATCATGATCATAAACCATGCACCCTTGTGGAAGTTTAACATGCATGAAGATAGGAACAAGAACTCGATCGTTCCAAAGAACACCAGGAAGGTGACAGACTGAATCAGATTCCGCTCACAGTACAAACTGATTACCAGGGACATCATAAAGGTTGTCACCAGCATGCTAGCAATGATGGCCAGGCCTGTGAAGGAAGTAGACCAACCAAATTTGTTAAACTTTGCATTTTAAATCATGAAAAAGAAAAGAGATGTTTTGTACTCCCTCCACTCTTTAAACGAGGAACCATTTGTTTTTGCTGTTTCAAAGTTCAATATTTGACTCAAATATTTACAAAGAAAAATAGTGCAAAAAATTCTAGAAAATTATATTTAGGAAACTTATATTGCAAATTATGATACACATAGAAAATATTTAATTTTAGATGTCTAAGCATGGATGAAAAAAAATCATAGATTAAATACTGTAAAACAACTAAAATAAATGGTTCATCTTTTCGAGACCGGAGGGAGTATCAGTCTTTGTGATGAGACATGGCAATAGCAATTATCTAAACTCATCACCATATTGTGATATTTTCCATATAAGTGACAAATTTGATGATGATGATCTAGGAATTTCGTCACATTATTCCTTCGTTTGTAGGTTGTGTTAGAGAGGGCATCCAATTTAAAACTTTGCCTCTAGGCTTCTTTGCATGAATTTATAGTGTCAAATAAATTTAAACAATTTACTGGCACTATTAACTTCATGTCATTGTCCCCATCACAATTGGGCTTAAGGTGCAGGACGATGATAATGTATCCTCTTGGAGCTTGTCAAATTCTTTTTTCTTGTGTGGGTCGTTCCAAATGGTCACCAATTTGAATCATAACCTTCAACATGGTTGCATTCTAGTTTTCTTTTGATATTTGTGGCACTTTGTACGAGTGTCATTTATGAATACCTCATGCCTGTATGACATAGGCATTAATGATTGAGATAATCATATCCTGGAAAATTGTTTCCTTCAGACTCGTATGCTGTAGCACTTGTGTATGTTTGTTGAGTCTTGTCACTTGATTATGTTGATTATTTTGTATCATAATTATCTGGTGGCTGCTAAATGCAGGTTTCTGATACGGATCACATTGATAGGCTGATATCATGCCTGTCCATGGCTCTTCCCTTTTTTGTGGTATGTTAATGTTTTTCCCCCATTTGATAATCTCTGACCTGTCAAAGTTGGTTGTGCCTCACTGTGGATTGCTTTACAGAGGGGTGCATCTGGTGCAAAATTTCTCAACTACTTGAACAAACATATCATACCTGTTTTTGATAAGGTAGGATGTTGGAAACCCCCCTCTGTACCTTGTTGTATTAAGAAATAATGATCATTGCTTGACGTACAATGCTAGTTTGACACTGATTTCACATGTAATCCTTGGTTTTCTGTATTACTGTTTTCACCTCTCTTTGATAACTTGGGAGTAATATACTACTCCCTCTGTCCCCAATTAATGTATACATTTGACTTTCATGTTTCAAGGTTCAATGTTCGGCTCAAGTATTTACTAAGATAAATAGTGGAACAAATTCATTAAAAATATATTCAGAAAATTTATACTTCAAATTATGCTATGGATAAGAATTATTGAACTTAAAATGCCTAAACACTCATGAAAAGAAAAATGATAGATTAAATACTGTGAAACAGTGAAAACAAATGTATACATTAATTGGGGATGGAGGGAGTAGTATTCTAACAGTTTTGGCAAAGTAATTCCTGGTTTCTGTTTCCTGTATTAATGAATGCTGTGCCTGAATTGGTAAAACCAGCTGCTATCCCTTGTGTACTTCTTGAGTCAGTGTAGACTTTTCAACATCTTATGGTTTGATGCGTTTATCTTTGATTCAGTTGTTTATAGAGCATTATTAAATATCTAAAAAGTGTCCATCTTTCCAGCTTCCTGAAGAAAGAAAGCTAGATTTGCTCAAGGCCCTTGCGGAAATTTCACCTTACACAACACCACAGGATTCCAGACAGATTCTTCCCTCAGTGGTTCAGTTATTGAAGGTATGGAGAACGGATAATTGATAGGAGTAAATTATTTACCTCTTGGAGTTAAGTAGCCTGTTCCACTAGTGAATTCAGATATGTTTCTTATGCAATTTTATTCTCATTGGCTGATATTCTTGGTACCATCCAACTGGCTCATTCATCTATTCAAAAGAATTCTGTTTTCTGTTCCTTTTTTTCTTTTTCTCCTAGTTTTAGTTATTACTGGTATATGCTGAATTTTTTTCCTTTTCAGAAAAACATGCCACGAAGGAAGACTGAAGAGATGAACTTTAGTTACGTCGAGTGCTTGTTGTTTGCAGTTCACCACTTAAGTCACAAGGTTTTTTAGCTGAACATTCTCTTCTATTGTTCAAATAGTTCTACTATTTTGGTGCTTATTGATCTACTGTTATTTCAGGCTCCTAATGCTACGAACAGTTTGTGTGGCTACAAGATAGTGACTGGTCAACCCTCAGATAGACTTGGGGAGGACTTCTCAGAGTTGTTCAAGGAATTCACAGAGAGGTCTGACTTTTACTCCTTTCTCTTTTATGTTAGTTTTTACATGGTAAAGTCAGAAACAAACTGAACCGTTTTAACAAAAAAAAAATATAAAAAAATAAAAAAATAAATAATTTTTGAGTTTATAAAATCAATTAACTACCTAGTAGTACTAGTTTGGTTGACTAGTGACTTTCTTTCCTAATTTTGTTTGGTCGGTGGCAAGTTCTTCTGAGTTCTAAAAACATGAGATCTTATATCATGTAAGTAAAGAGTTTTTTTTAAAATAAATAAATAGAAATTCATGTTTAGCCTGTCACACTTTTGCACTGGTTTACCAACTAATCTGCAGTAGTTATGGTCAAACAATCTGAGATGACTTTACCTAGTAGCATTAGAGAAGACGATGAATGGACTCTGCCGCAACTTTATTAAGGTTGTGTTCTTTTACACAAAAAAACTACAACAAACCAACAACAATTTAAATTTTCATCAACCCAAAAAACTTTTACACTCACAATTTTCCTCCCAATTTGAATTGATGTTACGTTTTTAAAAAAATGTGCAAATAACACAACCTAAGAAAACATTTGTGTGGAAATTATTCTCCGCCGTCCCATAAAATAAGATACATTTGTTTTTCAGTATTTAATTGATGATTTTCTGTTCTTCAATGCTTTAATATACTCCCTCCGTCCTCAATTAATTGGACTATTATTTTTTTACTATTTCACAGTATTTAATCTATGATTTATTTTCATGGATATTTAGATGTTTAAAGTTAAAATTTTTATATGTCTATCAGAATTTGCAACATACTTATTCTAAATACTCCCTCCGTCCTAAAAAAGTTGTATCGTTTGACTTTGTTATTTCAATGTTTAATGTTTGACTCAATTTTTAATAAAGACAAACGGTGTAAAAAAATTAAGAAAGAATATATTTAGCAAATTTGGATATCAAATTATGGTTCCCAAATGAATTTTCTAGTTTTCAATATCGAAAAATACATGAAAATAAATAATAGATTAAATACAGTGAGACTGTTAAAACAAATGATACAGTCTTTTGAGGACGGAGGGAGTATAATTTTTTGGGAATTTTATCCATTACTTATCTTTATGAAAAATTGGGTCAAACATTGAACATTGAAATATGAAAGTCAAATGGTTCAATTAGTTGAGGATGGAGGGAGCATAAAGCTCAATAATTTATATGCAAATGATAAATGAACATTTCTAGATTTTAAATATATGTGATGAAATGCAAATTTGAGTGAAACACAAGTACTTAATGAAAATTTTCTTTTCTGGAACGGAGGAAGTGGTCCTTTTCCACCTAGGACTTTAGAGCATGTTGATATCTCAACTATACGTGGCTTGCTACTATTTCTTTGCATCCAAATATAAAAAGTGAAACATTTGACTAGACATGAAGATTGAGGAATGTTGAAGGTTTGAGGTTGAAGGTTTGAGGGTGACGAAGTAGAATAAGTAGATAAGACAAATGTTGTTTTTTGCGTCGGAAATAGAAATTGAGGGTAATAAAGTAATATTGGTATTAGAAAAGGAACTTTTCAGTTTTCCTGGGACTGCTCAAAAGGAATATATTTCAATTTTCTGGGAGAGGATGGGGTAACTGGCATTGTGTTCTAGGTTCATTGCTCTTAGATGTTCATATGATAAAGGTCTATTTATTTCCCATGACATTAGTGCTTCATGTATGGTAATTGATGCCTTGTTTGATCTCTTGACTAGACTGAGTACGGTTGAAG
The DNA here is from genome assembly GCA_038382905.1 of Daphne laureola. Classification (NCBI taxonomy): domain Eukaryota; kingdom Viridiplantae; phylum Streptophyta; class Magnoliopsida; order Malvales; family Thymelaeaceae; genus Daphne; species Daphne laureola. The sequence continues at coordinate 8,458 of JBBYHH010355993.1, read as the reverse complement.
ACCTAACGAGGGCTACAATAAAGAAGTTAACCCAGGGTATGGCTGAGCACAACAAAACAATGTCAGCCGCAAAGACAGATGAAGCAAAGAACGTTATAGTAAGTGTATTCTTGGCTTGTTTCCTTCATTTTGTCTCCCCATGTTTATCTCTGCTTTAACTATGCTATATCATTTTTGTGCAGAAAACTCAAAAGCAAAATACCACAACTGGCCTGCGTACGTGCAATAATATTTTGGCTATGACGAAGGTATAAAAGCAAAGTTCTTGTCCTTTGGTTTGATAGTGGTCTGTGTGCTTTCTGCATGTTACTGCTACTGACTTACCGCTTTCTTTATTTTTTCTGCCTTTTTTAAAAAGCCACTGCATCTAAAGACTCCATCATTTATCGGAGACAAGAGCGTGAATTTATCTTGGAAAGAAGCCACAAAGCCTTCTGCTTCCTCGGTTGCTGCTCCTGCTGCAGGGTGAGTTTCCGTAGTGATTATCTATCTCGTTCTTAGCATGTTATAGATATGAGCAGAATATATCAACTTATAGTGCAAGACTCCGTTGTCTCATGCCCCAGATGGCTTCCTGAAAGATTGCATTTACATCCACTTGTCGAGTCACCAGTCTTGCTCTTTCTTCTTCCTGTTCATGCTTCGTGTATTGATCGGCTTGATTGGATTTATTCTTGGTGCAGTGAAAAACGACCTGCTAATGCTACTAATGGATCAAATATGGCATCAAAGAAAGGCCGTGGAGGTGGTGGGGCTCTGCAAAACCAACTGGTTAATCGAGCATTCGAAGGCATTTCTTATGGTTCAAGAGGTGGTGGAAGAAGCAGGGGCAGGGGATGGCGAGGCCGTGGAAGAGGAAGAGGAAGAGGCTACCGGTAGATTCACTTGTCTTACATCGATCGACGACATGTGGAGATTCCATAGGATCAGCATGGCCCGGAAAAGAAGACATATCACTGATGATGTATTTAGGCTTTGCTTTCTGAATGAGTTTATAACCGGTGCAGGGTGGCATTAACGCTCTTGCTGGACTAACCGTTTTGTGTTCTTCAACCTTCTCGGTTTTCATCTGAAGACTTCTTTCGAGTCCCCATGTATCCTACGGAGAACCATATTTTAACGGAGGTGATTGTGAGTTGAGTGTCGTGCCTAGGGAATACATATGGTACTTTAGTTTGACAATAGAGAATAGTTGCTATATTGATCTTTCTCAATGAATTCTTGGTAGGGAATTTAGGGTGGGTTTCAACACTAAATTACTTTCGTCCGTTAAAATGTCTGCTTCACCTTTTAGTATTTAAAATGTCTGTTAAATTGTAATGTTTGATTTAAAATTTTATTAAGATAAATAGTAAAAAAATAAAAATATTAATAGAAAGTTTAGATTTTAAATTATGAGAAGTATATAAATCATTTAATTTTACATATCTATGAATTCATAAAAATAAATTGTAGATTAAATTATGTAAAAAAAAGTTACAATTTTTGTGGGACAAAGGACAAAGGGAGTAGGTTCTTAATCAAGTCATTTAATTTTACTATTTCGAGTTTTAATATTTGACTTAAATTTTAATAAAGATAAATATTAAAAAAAAATTATAAAAAATCTATTTAGAAAAAGATTAATTGTTGCAAATTATAATATGCAAATGAATTATTTGAATTAAAATGATTAAAAATTAATGAAAAAAGTCCTAAATTAATAACAGACGGAAGAAGTATATTTTTTAACTAGTTAGGGCAGAAATTTCATTGGTTACACGTTGTTACGGTATTTCAATATGATCATTGTTGTAAAAATAGAATATTACAAAACAATGATATTAGGTATTTTGACTTTTGTAAAAATAATTCGTTTTTATGAGGAGTAACACAAATATTAAATTTTCACCGTTTCAGTCATCGATACAAAATTTTTGCCTTAATTTAGGTGATTGAAGTAGGAAAATAAAATTTAACCTAAGTATTTTTATGTTAACTGTTTCAGATTATATGTGAACTCAAAGAACGTAGATAATTAAGAAGATTAGAGATAGAGAGGTTTTTTTGTTTTTTATTTAATTTTTTTAACAAAGTAGTAGGGTTATACAAAGTCATACGTACAAACAATGAGAGATAGTATTGTTTGACGTATAAAAAAACAAAAGAATTGCTCATTATATTTAATTAAAATCGTTTGGGTCGAAATGCACAAACAATACAACTATAGAATGAGAAGAGGGTTAATCTTAAACAAATTAAAAATGACTAAAAAAAAAAAATAAAAATTCACCCTTTAATTAGGACTCTACCCTCTAAGCGGAAGAAGCATATGTGGTTTGAAAAGCAACGCCATAAAACAAAATAAGGTACTCTTCATTTACTGTAGATGAGCGAACGCTATCCTAAAAGATAAGGTAGCCTAAAAATTAATGAATTACATTACACCAAGCCATAGTGGAGATGCACGTCAGTGACATTGAAAGATATCCAGGAGAATCACTTGTCCTAAAACTCTCTCACTAGTACCCTAGCAGCACTCTCGTTTTCTTGTGCGGCGGATGTGGCTTTGCTTCGTGTGCACGCTATCACAGTGGTGCGAACCGGTGATTGCTGCGTCTCAAGTCCGACCAACCTTCCCTCCCACTCTATCCGTTTTTTGTTGTCACTTGTGCCATGATGGATGCGATCGATTAATGCCTCGCAGAACTCGCCTTGTCGAAAGATGAAGAGAAGGTTGCGGTGGTGCTCCCTGGCGCTATTCTCCACCCCACCCGCGGGGCGGTTTTGGCTGGTCAGGTTTTGTCCGTCAGGCCGGTGCGAGTGGACATTGTTGCCTCCTCGTTTCGAAAGGCGTGGCCAGGAATTGAGTTTTCGGTGAAGCTTGCTAGACAAGGGAAAACGTGTTTATGTTTGATTCGTTATAGCAACCTGAGCGAATCCTGGAATGGGGGCCATGCAGGTCTTCCAACAACAGGTTGGAGGTCATGTCTCTCTTGAAGAAATATACTTGTCCTTGCTCGCTGGAAGTTAATCTACTTGACTTCTGGGTGCACGTTGTGAACGTGCCTTTTGATTGGTATTTTGAGGTTATGGCTTCATCGCTTGGATTTCTACTTGGTCCAATGAATGCGGTGGATGTGGATGGCCCGACAAAGTGGGTTAGGGTTTTCGATAGATGCTACCAAACCTCTGCATAGAGTAGCGAAGGTTGTTGTGGAAGGGACGATGAAGTCATTTTTTCTTCAGTATGAAAGGCTCACAGACTTTTGCTTCAGGTGTGGGCAATGCAATCATGTTGATAAGGAATGCTTAGTTCCTTTGGATGGCATGCCAGCTGGTAATCAGTTTGGAGGGTGGATGCGTCACCCTGCATCTCGTGGGAGGGAGGTGCGTGTTCCAGCGATAGGTGAGCGTAGTGTTGATGGTGTTGCGGTCCAGGGGCCGGCCTCTGCGATTGCGGTTGCTCCCTCGACTGTAGGAATGGCTGTGGGGGCGGTTGGGGGTTCGGTGAAAGTGGTGGCTAGTAAGGTGGTGGGTCTGCTTGCAGTAGTACCTGCACTACTCTAGGTCCCTACAGATGTGGTCGACAACAAACAGGGCATTGGTGGAATTTAATGTGAGGCCGTTTCTGACGGTTGCAGTTCGTTTTAGGGGTGGTACTAAGAGGCCAGGAAGAGGTCATGTTAAGACAACAACTTTGGGGCTCGGACAACCCTGAAAAAAGCCTCATATATCGGAGGTTGTTGAAGCAGTTACTCGCAACTTGGTGGACTAAGGAAACTTTCTGCCTCACCTAGTGCCATGAGGTGTAGGCCTTGGAGTGGTTTAGGATCTGGTGTGGTCTTCTCTACTTGTGAACCTTCGTGTTGGACCCGGTCTAGGTACTGTTTTGTGTTTTATTTTCGGTATCCTCTTTTGTGTTTCTAGTTGGTGTGTCGTTGCTTTTGTTGTGTAGTGGTCTTCTCCTTGTTTGATAGATCGTCTTCTCTCTGTACACTCATAGTGAGATAGCATTAAACTTTGTTGAAATCTTTATAGTGTACTTTGGTGGAGATTGAAGATGGACTATAACTTGTGCTTTTTTCGAGCTGATTGATAGCCTTTTTAGGAGGTTGACCAATCTATTGGAGCCTGCTTTACTAGCTTTAATATTTGGTGTTACTTCTAGTTTCTTTATTTGTTATTAGGTTCTCGTTTTCTCATTTTAGTTGCTTTCAGTTCTAGGCATTTTCCCGTGTTGTTTATGAGTTTCTTGTTATTTGGTTTACTAAATTTTGATTTGTATTATTTTCACTAAAAGTAATGATAAACCGTTTCCTCTATAAAAAATACTTCTTCCATCGCTATTAATTTAATCATTTCACTTTCATATTTTAAGATTCAATATTTGATTCAAATTTTAACAAACATAAACATTTTAAAAAAATCAAAATAAATATATTTAGAAAAAATGTTACAAACTATGCTATGCAAATGAATTATTTAACTTAATTTTTTAAAGATTCATAAAAAAAAATCATTGATTAAATACTCTGAAACTACTGTGAAAATCAATGACTTAATTAATCGCAGACGAAGAAGGGAGTGCAAGACTATAAGGCCCCCTTCAAAATCCACCTAGAAAAAAGGTTCGGTTAGGAGTCCGTTTATTTATCAACTAGTTGGTAAAACCCATAGCCCACCACTATAACCCAAAATCCCTTATAGCCCAACACTATGCTAACCTAATGACTAAATTACCCCTCCTAATAAACCCCTCACTCTCTCTGCCCACGCCCTCAGAAACATCCCACCTCCCCCATTACTCCCATCTCCGCCATTACTGCAACTACCAGTAAAAAAAACCCTCACAAAAAATGATTCAAATTCAAAACGAATCTCCATTGTCGTTTATTCCTACAAATTTCAACGGTGTCAACTTCGACTAACACCAGAAGCTAAATCGAAGTTCATTACCGATTTAACTCTAAATCACAGAATCGACTCCGAAACGGATTCAACAAGACTTTTGTTCAAATTATAGCGATGGAAGAGATCAAACTTAATGAATCGGACTCACAAACGGTGAAAAATAGCCACGAATCAATCGAGCAAGGGGATGGAACAGAAGTTAAGGAAAATGAACTTAAAGAACAACAGAAACTTACCGATCAAGATGACATTATCAGTGGCGACTGTGAAAAGCCTAGCAAACTGTCTTCTCAGCAATCTAGCAAGCAAGTAGAAGAAGAAGATAGAGTTGAAGAACAGAGACTTGAAGAACAATAGAAAGAGAGATCATCTAGGTAAGTTGATCTTACCTTCAAGCTGTATATATTTCTACGTTCTTCTTTGATTTTGTTTTTCTAGTAATCATCGGTGAATAGCTGGTCTTTCTAGATCTACAGTATATATAAATGTGTAAGTCTCTGAACTCTAAATGATGAAGTTAATGAAATCTCTCTGTGAAAGAATGATAAATGAACTAATGTCTCAATGACATGAAAGAAGAAGAAAATATAAATAGCTATAGCTATATTTTAAAAATGAAGTCCATCAAACTGCATTATTTCTGAAACTGCATTCAAAGTGTCTGAATCTCTTTTTCATACTGTATTCTCTACATGTTCATACTGTCTAGTTCCATGTCTATAGTGTCTGAGCTTGCATATTCATACTGTCTGGTTCTCATGTTCATAGTGTCTAATCTAAATATCCATAATGTCTAACACTACAAATTCATATATGTAATTATTACAGTATGTAGCAAGCTATTGGACACAACAATTTATAAGACATTATGTACTGAGATAAAAGAAGAATCAATTCTTACTTTGATGATTGCTAACAACCACAATTTGTCCATTCTCAGCTCTGAATTAGAAGAGAAAGGAACACCTAAAAATGATGAATCCAGGTAAACATTAGTATGTTAGTTAACTTGCAACATCTGACTCTGAATGAACTAGTCTTTATTTTGTAAGACATTATATAGTAGACATGAAGATAATATAATAGTTATACACAAACATTGTACCACCATAAGTCAAAGAAGTATTTGACAACCAATATTTGTTACCCAGCAATGGAGATGGTAATGAAGAGGAACACATCAATACAGATGATGCACCAATTACAGAGTCCCTACGAAAGTTAGCCCTGGAAGATGATCAAGCAACAAAGAAACACTTAGAGATACAAAATTTATTATTGATGCAATGGAAAAAGTATACTATCTTTTCTGAAATTTAATATTGTCTACATATGTAGTTGAATCTTATTATATCAAGTACTCACAGACAATGTTTATGACATCTCAGGGATGCAAAAAATAGGAATCAAGAGGAAGCACCAATAGAGGAACCAAGGTAACATTATAATAAGTACTACGAAGGAGAAAACATTATGATAGAAGAATACAAACATTATATGAAGTATTAAGACGACATTATCCTCACTAAGTTGATTCCTCACAAAAATTATAGTACTCCAAAGGACAGAAGTTTTCCACTAGTTGCGGAATCTGATACAACAACAGATTGAACAGATGAGGAACGGAGAAAGGCGCAACGAAAAAGACTTAAACAGTAAGAGTGCTTTGCTACTTGATTACATCATAATACAAGAACATCAAAGTAATTACTTAGTTCTTCAATCTTGTTTGGTATAATTTGCAGAGCAATAAGAAAGACTTCGTCTATAAGAAAAAGTCCTTGACTGAAAGCAACAATTGTTAAAGGTCAAAAGATGAATAAAGAAAAAACAGAAAAGGGCAAAAGAAAGAAGCTAGATTTGATAGATGTAGAAGAGGATATAAAAACAAGAAGAAACCTGTTGTTCAAAAGAAGAAACCTGTTGTTCAAAAGAAGAAAGAAGAAAAAAAAACAAAAAGGGCAAAACAAAGAAGTTAACAGTTGTAGAGAAGAAAAAAACTGAAGTTGTACATAAGAAACAACAAAAAGGAAGAATGAGGACGATGACATAGTGTCGAAAAAATAGAATACAAAGACAGGGAAGAATGAGGAAGAAGATGGCTTTGAAACAAGGTAAAAATTGATACTAACTAAATATCTTGTTCATACTGTAGTATCTACATATTCATACTGTCTGGTTCCATGTCTATAGTGTCTGAGCCTGCATGTTCATACTATATGGATCTCATGTTCATAATGTCTAATCTAAATATTCATAGTGTCTAACACTACAAATTCATGTCATCTGGATTTCAGGAAAGCCATAACTCTAGAGAAGAAGATGGAGCTATTTAGGATTAACTGCAATCCGAAACACTTACTGCAAAAAATGGAGGAATTGAAAGATAGTGAGCTTCATATGAAAGCAATTGAAGAACTGGGTTTTCGGTCACTTTCCAAGCTTACCTACATCTCAATCCACATTCCATTACTAAAGTGTCTTGTTGGAGCTTTCAACGCTGGAGACATATCTTTGCAATATGGTGATGGACAGAGAATAGAGATTGCGCCAGAGGATGTGCATGTAACTCTTGGGATACCCATCGGCGAACTTGACATAGAAGAGTACAACTTCTCAAAGGACACAGATCCAATCCTCAAAGAATGGAGACTAAAATATGGGAACAAAGATGACCCATACACAAGTCATGTAAAAGTGGAGGTCGACAAAACAAACCCAACCGATGATTGGTTCATGCTGAACTTCATTGTATATGTTGTTTCTGAAGAATTTAAGACCTTTAATGTTACAGCCACCAAGGTCCGGTAAGGTTCCTCCGGTGTAGAGTGGCTGACGGGCAAGAAATTGCAGGACGAAAGTCTAAATTCAGGTACGTGTATACGTTTATTTTTGAGTTTGTTACGGTCCGAGTATTGTCTGGTAGGACCTATTTGTGTTGGGATATTGTTTAAGGTGTGTCTCGAGTGTTTTGGGTTAAGTGCGAGGGTTGAAAATGGTAATCGAAAAATGGATAGAGGACTAGGCGACCGGCTAGGCGACTAGGAGTCCTGGCAGGCGATCGCCTGGCCTCAAAGTTGAAAAGAGTCAGAGGCTCAAGCGACCAGTCAGGCGAGCGAGGCTCATGGCAGACAATCGCCTGAACCTAAAACTGGAAGTGATTAGACGGTCAGGCGACCGACCAGGCGAATGAGCCCTGGTGCAGGCGATCGCCTGAACCGTTTGCATATTTGGCCAGGGGGCCAGGCGACCGACCAGGTGAAGGAGCCCTGGTGCAGGTGAAAAAGGACATGGAAGAAGGTGAGGGGCCAGGCGAACGGGTAAAAACCCAGGCGATCGCCTGGAACCCAGAACGTGAATTCCGGGAAAGTTTTAAACGCAAAAAAATTGAGTTAGTCTCATTTCTCACAAACTTCATCTTCTTCGCCGGTAGAGAGAGCTCGAACCTCAAGCCTCCCTACACTCCCAAACACTCATTATTAGCCCGAAATCGAAGGAAATTCGTGCTACATGCGGGATTCGTCACCAAAGGAAAGATTCTACAAAAGAAATTGCCAATCATTCA
>JBBYHH010355882.1:0-12080 GCA_038382905.1 Daphne laureola | reverse complement strand
TAGTCCATGGTTCGAGTCATTGGGAGACATAAAACACACTACCAGGAGTGTGAAGCTCTGTGACTCACAGTGAGATGGTTAGCTATGCGCCTGAGCCGTGATAGTTTGGCACCAGAAACACTTGTTGCTTCTTTATCTTTCTCAGTCATCTTGTGATTTCGATATCAGAACTACTCTGATACAATGTAAATCAACAAGCAATTGTGCAGCTAGCAATTACCATAGCATGCGTAAGATTTTCTTGATTAATTTTTGTACTTTGATTTACATTATGTACTGATAGCTACAAGCTCTCATCAAGTAGAGTCCTAATCCTACTCTTCATATGAGTTGTACCGATACAGTCAGGAGTGATTGTGAGTTACTTATAACAGAAGTAAACTCAACAACTAACACTCTTAATGCTTAGCGAATACAATCGACAGTCTCTGAGTTATTTAGTATTGATACAATGAGGACCTGGTGTTTCTATCTTAACATACAACAAAGGTAAACGGGACGACAAGAAAAGTTGAGAAAGTTGATAAATTATTGAGATTATCGTTTAAGGATTGTGAAGATGTGGCTTTGAAGATTTATAATGAAATCTACAAACCCGCTAAACGAGAGAGGGCGAATTGTAGTTCACGGGTAAAACTAAAAAATGAGCTGAAGATATTATATTGGATTTAGAAAGCTAGGGAGCTTCCTAATTCTAGTTTCATTTAGTGTTTGGGGGGTGAGACTTCAAAGTTTAAGAGATGAGCATTTTTGAGGAGTGGGTGGGAGGAGTATTTCCGAGGAGCGGGTGAGAGGAGTATTTTGCAAGAGTGTTGATATTTTTAGATTTTGGATTCAGGTTTCAGGTTTTTACTGAAACCATAGTAATTATTTTATTTATCTAATATATTAATTGCCTTTCAAAGAAAAAAAAAGGAAATAGATAAGAAATATAACATTTTGTACACGCAATTGTACTTTTACATAGTCCATAAAATCTTTTGAAATCCTGATTTGGATTCACCGATAATTTTGTTTCAATAATTCAATGTTTTAGATTTTTTAGAGTAAAAAAGTTTTTAATTGATATTTCCAGAGAATAATACTTCTATCGTATCGTTTATATGGGATAGAAATGTACTCTCTCTCCGTATATTTTTAATAATTATATTTTTTTTCCAGTATTAATCTATTTTCATTTTCATTTAATTTTTGTTGAACACTTTTATTTAAAATTTTAATATATAAAATTAAGTAATATATATATATATAAGATAAATAAATATGTCTAGTTTTCAGATTTTTTTTCTTCATTTTTTTGAGCAAATCCTTTCTAATAAAAGTTAATTTAAATAAAAATTCAAAAGTTAAATGTAATGATTAATTAGGGATATAGGGAGTATTAGTTTGAGTTATTTCACTCTAAAACATATTGGATAGGTTGTAACTAGTAGTAAAAGATAAAAAGTCTAGTTTGTTTAAGGAAAAATATCCAAATTTACCATCAATGTTTGTCTATTGATATTTTTTTACTACTATTTTTAAAAATAGTTTCCATTTGTCATCGTATATAGTTTGATGGTAAAATTTTATCATTGGAAATGTTTTGTGGTTCGTATACATCATTACAACGTCAGTTTACCGTCAAAATTCTACCACGTGTGATAAAAAATGATATGTGGTATTCGAATTAACAAATCTTAGGGTTTCGACGAGAAGGGGACTGCCGGAGATGAGTTTCAGCGGGAAGATGAGAACGTCACCGACACCGGGAAGAAGAGAATCGGCAAGGGAAATTAGCTTCAGGCTCGTCTCGGCTTGGAATTTGATGAGATCTGGAGCCGTCTCGTATCGACGAGGAAAATCAGTGTCGGTGGAGACGTCGGGCCGAAGACATTTGAAAAATAAGACGACGATGATATGAGACATTAAAAAAAGATATCAATGACGATGGAAATCATGCCATCTTAATTAAGAGCACCATCAACAAATGACGGTACCGTGATAATTTTTAACGACAATGATAAAATTGAACCTAAAACTATGATAACGAAGGTAAATGAAAGTTATTTTTAAAAATAATGGTAAAAAGATGTCAATAGGTAAATATTGATGATAAATTTAGATATTTTCACTTATTTAATAAGGAAGCTGATACAATTAGACCTTTCTAATTCTAGATAATACTTAAGATGAGATAGTAAAGTCCACCCATGTACTATCCCTCCAACTATTTTCATTCTAACAGTTTAATTCTCATATTATTTTTTTTGTTAGTGTTCGGTGTATTATTTGAATATATCAACTACCTCAAATTATGATAAATCTCGAATTAGCACTATGTGATACAATCAGAATGAGAGAGAGAGAGGAGAAGTGGGGTGGGGGGCAGCCGGTATTTTTCAGCCAATGAAAATTCAAAGATTTTGCTGCTTAACCTTGAAAAGACGATCCAATCAAAACAAAATTCAAAGATTTCGGTGCCACTACTAATCGTCAATTACGTTGTGAAGTTCTTCTCTTTTCAGAAAATCTGACGGACCCACCGCCCTCTTCGTCGTCTCTTCCGCCTGCTGGCGATGCCGGCGCCATTGGTGCCCTCCCGCCGCCGGAGCTTATGACGTCTTTTAGGAAACCAGAAGCGGTCGCCAGTGGCGGCGGCATCAGGTTGACCTTATTCCTCTTTAATTCCCATTCGTGCGGATCATAATTTTATAGCTGTTCTTGTTTCAATGTGGCGTTAGGATCTGTTCTTTTGATCTTTTCTCGTTCGGGTCTGATTAAGCCTGTCGCTGATCGTCTTTTGATGTCTCAATTTCTGAAGAAAGTTGGTACTTTCTGGATGTAGAATCACATTTTTTGTGTTAGGTTTCAGTAACATTTTTTGAATCCATTGATACTTGATGGGCATACAGTTTATTTTCTTTTTCTTTTTCTTTTTCTTTTTTGTTCATGGCAGTTTTCTTACTGGAAGTCGAGCTGGCAAATGTAGCTATGGGTACGCCAGTTTCAAGGGTAAACGAGCTTCAATGGAGGACTTCTTTGAAACTAGCATATCTGAAGTTGGTGGTCAAATGGTTGCCTTCTTTGGGGTTTTTGATGGTATTTGTGTTTCACAACTTCTGATCCCTTCTCTTGAATTTCTAATGCTGTTATTATGTTTTTGATCGAACTACGTACAACCTTATTTTTCATGCCTTAAGTCATGGAGGTAGATATGTCCTTGTGCTTCATTTTTATGTTTCATTTGGTTTTCTTCTTGTAGGCCATGGAGGTTCAAGAACTGCAGAATATCTTAAAACCAATCTGTTTAAAAATTTGAGTAGCCACCCGGAATTTATCAATGACCCAAAGGCTGCTATTGGTACCTGCAATAATCTCATCAGTCTGTTAAATAAGTATTTTCGAACAGAAAGTCAGCATTTATCTAATCTCTTACTCCATCTGGGATGCTTTTAACTTGCAGTTGAATCATTCAGACAGACTGATGCTGACTACCTCAATGAAGAGAAAGACCATCAAAAGGATGCTGGCTCAACAGCTTCCACTGCTGTGCTGATAGGAGACCGGCTATTTGTTGCAAATGTTGGTGATTCCAGGGTGGTTGGATGCAGAGCTGGATCAGGTTTCTTTCTGTTTGCCAAATTTCTGAGTGAAAATAAAATTTAGGATGTAACATGTGTAGTGATTGCCCGTTCTCCACCTATATTTGAATGTACACAGTACATGTCCTTACATATGCAAGCTTCTTTGGATTTGTTTTCTGTGCAAGTTACTGAGTAATGAATCCAAGCTCTTTTTATTCTTTGTTTGGATTTAACACAAGCTGATTTGTTTACTGTCTGTATGCAGCTATTCCACTTTCTGAAGACCACAAACCTGATAGATCGGATGAACGTCAAAGAATTGAGGAAGCTGGTGGTTTTGTCATCTGGGCAGGTTGTTATCACAAATAACATTCCCACATTTTTTCTACTGGGTTGCATTTTGTTACGTTCATTGGTTCGACTGTAATCTCTCAAGAGTTCTAAATGTCTAGTGTTATAAGAAATTCTCATTTTATTTTATAAATCTTCTTCCATGGATGCATAGTCTTGCGGAAGAATTGGATTCCCATAGTTTTTAGTTTCCTAGAAACTCGGAACTATCAAAGGATATTTGTGTTTTACACTTCTCCGTACCTTAGAAAATACAGTAAGTTTTTGCGAAATTTGCAGGACATGTTACATGACCATATTGTTTAGTGACCGAAGTCAAAGATTAAATGATCTTTATGCTCAAACAGCCCCTTAAAGAAATTTGCTTTTCTTTTCTGTTTTTCTTGTGATTATGCTCTATGCTTGGCTTATACTAGATTTCAGTTCAGTGGTCTTTCAAATTTTGTCTAGTACACTAGAAAGACAAACCTGCTTGCAATTACATACTGGATTTGTTCGAACTTGTGATAATAACACTTGTAGCTTATGAGAATATGAATTTTATTCTCATATCGTAAACCTTATCAGGAACATGGCGTGTTGGGGGCATTCTAGCTGTTTCTCGAGCATTTGGTGACAAACTACTTAAACCATACGTTGTCGCAGAGCCAGAAATTCAGGTTGGTTCCGCCTCTGCTTACATATTTCTTTATCTGAAAGGTTCTTTGTGAGATTTTCTCTTTATTATACCGTTTGATGGTCCTTTCGTTTTCTAACAATACTATTCCTAGAAAAATGTTATGCTTACTGAAAACTCACTCGTTTTGGGTTTTTGACTCTCGATTCAACTGCTTTCATGAGAACCAATTTGGTATTCATATTGGTGCATAGTTTTAGTCTTACCATTCTGCCTTTTAGTAGGTAACTTCCTTTTCTTCTTTTAACTATTTTCTCTTCAATTTTAAAGCATCCTGATTTGGGTGTCTCCTTGTGTATTGTTTGTTTCATTTCTTGCTTGTGCTTCTAGGAAGAAGAAATTGAAGCTGTAGATTTTATCATAATTGCAAGTGATGGGCTGTGGAATGTCATATCAAATAAGGTATACTACTGACCTGTTCTCTCTCTTATCCTTTATTGAGGAACAAAGGAGTTAACGGAGGGAAGTTACAGTATGGGTACATATATTCTCTCCATCCCACAATAGTAGTAGAGTTTGACTTGACGCCAAGATTGTGACGAGTTGTTGAAAATGTATGTATTTGACACTTTTACCCACCTGAAAATAATGAAAGGGGAAAAGTATGGTGGGATCCGGTTTTATAATGAGTGGAAATAATCCGGTTTTATCTATAAGATAAAAAGATAATATGGGAAAAGTAGTAGTAGTAGCAGAAAGTTTCCTTAAAAAGAATGAGGACAATTGTCCTGAGCTTCTAGCCTAGCAGTTAAGCTCATAAAGACACAAGGTGGGGGTCTTGAACTAACCCAATCCCCTGCCTTATGTATCAAAAAAAGAAAAGAAAAAAGGAATGGGAACACATAATTTAGAATAACCCAAATTGGAAAAAACTACTCCCTCGTCCCAAAAAACTTCTACGCTTTGACTTTCATTTTTCAAGGTTCAGTGTTGGGAGAAAGGGTGATTTTGTCACTAACATTTTCAAAATCTCTCATTTTGTCACCATTTTTTCCTGGGGTAAAAGTATCATCAACATTTTGTTAAAGTGGTCAAGTTTCCTAATGGACATCCAGTCATGAAGCAATGAGCGACTGTTGGAGGTGGGGGCAGTCACGAATGATGTACAAGAGATCGGGAAACATATTGATAGCTTGGGTGCGATGGATTAGAGCCTCTGTCAGCTGAATCGAGGTTGGAAAGGTCGCCTTTTCTGTCATGGGTTTATTGTGATTGGTGGTGTTTTCGCACTAGATGAACGAGAAAAAGATTGATGTCGGTCTAGTGGAGGTCCGGAAAATGGTGGAGGATAATTTTTCCTTCCAAGTTAACGGTTCCGTCATGCCACATTGCACCGATGGCTCGGTAGTGATAAATTTACCCTTAAAATGAAACGTTGATGACATTTTTGCCCCGAAAAAAAGATTAGTGACAAAATGAGAGATTTTTAAAAGATCAGTGGTAAAATTACCCCTTCTCCATTCAATGTTTAACTCAAATTTTTACAAAGATAAATAATGAAAAATTCAAGAAAAATATATTTAGCAAATTTAAGTTCCAAATTACTGTATGCATATGAATTGTTTAATTTAATGTCTAACAATTCATGAAAAAATAATCATAGATTAATTACTGTAAAACAATAAAAAGAAAGTGAAAAACATTTTGGGGATGGAGGGAGTACCGGGAAGTAGATCATCTAGCTCCGTTGAACAGGTGTGATGAGTGGTGAGTGCCATTCCTATGGCTCATTACATCCTCAATAAATGTTCATCTTAGACTTGGATTTATGATTTTCTACGTGGAATGCACGTAAACCGATTTTTTTCTTTACTGATTATTAGGATGCGGTGGCCCTGGTGCAAGACATAACTGATGCTGAAGCTGCGTCTAGGAAACTCATCCAGGAGGCTTCTGCGCGGGGGAGCTCCGATAACATCACTTGTGTTGTTGTCCGGTTTGACATCTCCTGAAATTCTTTTCGAGATTGTGTTATGCTTTTTGAAAATCTCCAGGTTATGTTCTGTTACGTTAAGGCTGTTTGATGCTAATTCGTTGTCATATGTAGACAAGCTGGTAGGTTTAAATTTTTGAGTTGCCGTGTTATACAAGGAAAGGGGGTTCGCCCCACGCTCCTCCTTGTGATCTTAGATTTGTCCATGAAATGAGTGGTGAAACACTACCTCAGTATGTTCATAAATCATCAAATTTGCCCAACGGCACTTCAAATTTTATAATACCATGTTGTTATAATGATTGTGGAAGGTGGTTTATGAGATGAACGTTTTTATAAAACGTATATACAGCTTTCGATTTGGAAATGGTGGTTTAAAGTTCCCCTTTTGTGGATTTGTAGAACGTTCTTCTTTTAGAGAGAATTAGTTTAAATATCCAACTTCGTCACAGATTTAAAAAATTATTAGTTTTTAAAGATGTTAATATATTAAATAATAATAGGTTTAACGTCATAAATTTAGAGAGTATTTATTAAATTTTAAAATTTTAGGTTAAATTGATTATTAGAAGAGTGACATAAATTTTATATATTTATCTTTTACGAAATATTTAGGAATATTTTATTCGTTAACAAACTTTGCGATATATTGTGGTTTAAATTAAAATTTGATGGTAAATTATACTCTAAATAGTAAAATTAATAGTGAAAATGGATCAAAAAAATTTAGTGGCAAATCTTATCTTTGGACCAAACATAGATGAAAATTTATGCTCTATTACTCTTGACTCAATTAGATACTGAGTAAAGCTAATTACAAATGTATTAAATGTGATTATTTCCCGATTATTTTGAAATTTACACTTCTCCCCCTTCATTTCTAAAAATATATGATTTTTCTACCCACTTATCATAAAAACCTACAATTATTTGACACTAACTCCGTTAGTTGATCACTAGTGTGATTACCCATGTTTTATTGCGGGAATAAAATCAATGAGAAAAATTATATGATTATGTGTTTTGTGTAGATGCATTTTTTTTATTAGTTTACATGTATTTTTTTTTTAAATCTCAGAATAAATATTTTATAAATTTTAATATCACATATTTTTTTTTCATTTTTATCTAAACTAACAAAACCTTACTTGTTAGTTTTTGTTAACAAAAATAAAATCACCAAAATTCATTGAATCATTTTCCTTCAACTTCTTAGAACATTGTTACAATTTTAGAATTATGGTACAAATATAAATGACTAAATTAATTTTGGTATGGAAAGATAAAATTGACGAAATAGATATACGTTATTCCTCAAATGGATGTTAGATTTTTAATATTAATTAGATTTAAATTTACATATATATAATATGTCTTAGTAGTTTTCACTTGAAAAAAAAAAGAATCTATTTAATAAAAAAAAAATCATTAATACTTTTAAAAAAATTAAACCTTCTGAAAGTAGCACATATATGTTACAAAAAATAATATTCATCTCATATTAAAGCCATGTAAAAAGACACAATTAGTATAGACTTTAGTATATAGTGATGTTCTCTTCCACATACCCGCCTCCAATACGAGTACTAACATAAATAAAAATTTATAATTATTATGTGACTTCGTTGATTATTTAATAGTTTGAAAGTGACTAAAATTGCCGCACAAGTAAAGTAATGTAGTTACAAAATATCTTAAAATGTATAGATAAGAGAATAAATAATAAACAAACTAAGAATAAACGCATGACATAAAGTAAACAAATGAACATCAATGTGACATAGGTTGAGCTCTTACTGTAATAAAAGTAACAAATTATATTTATTGAATCTTTGCTTATATACATTGGAATGAGAAAAATGTAAATTTGCAAGTAATGAGGTCAATTTGTAAAACTTTATGGGTCTAATTATAAAAATTACACTATATCCATGTAAGTTAATCACTTTAGCCACTTTTGTTTTAATATATTAATGATTAAAGTTTATAAGTTTATGGATCATTCTATTAAATTTTTAAAAGTTTTGGGAATTAATAATTGTTTATCTTTTGTAAGTTTTTCAAAAATTTAAGGACTAAATACGTTAATATATGTTAAGTTCAGGCTTAACATGATAGAAATGAGAGTCTCTCGAAAGGTATTTATAGTGTTGAGGGTGAGTGGTCTTAGAGCTTTCTAGGCAATGTTGGATATGTGAGTTTCTAAGTTGATGAGATTTTTAAGGTCTTATATGAGTATATAAATTTGTAAGTAAGAATGTCAATTTGTAAAATTTTATATGTCTAATTATAAAGTTTACACTCTGTCCCCGAAAATGTTCATCGGTCATGTTCCCCAGCCATGTTACTCGGCCACGTTACTCGGTCCAATAGTTGTTCCCCGAGAATGTTTCTCGACCCCGAAGGGACCAAGCTCTGAAGGTCATAATATTGATGGCACCGGAGGACGTATTGATGGCCCTGAAGGGCATTTTAATCACCCCAGAGGGCGTGTGTCACGGTTCAGGCGCATAGCTAACCATCTCGCCTTGAGTCATAGAGCTTAACACTCCTGATAGTGTGTTTTATGTCTCTCAATGGCTCGAACCATGGACTCCAGGCTTATATGTCATGATTCATTGAGTCTTCTACCATCTAACAAAATTCAGACAATTTTCATATTTAATGGCCAAGAATAGCTTAGAAGAATCCACAATGATTATAGAAATACCTCGATGTAACGGTTTGGAAAATATCTATAGCCACCCGAACTTGCATGGTAGGACCTTCAGAAATTACTGCTTTCACTTCACCCAGAGTACCACCCAAAGCTTTATCAATTTCATGTGTAACCTAGGCAAGCGGAAAATCAAGCACATGTATCAAAAAATTAAGAGTAGTAAAAGACAAAGAAGACAATTGTTCACCCGATTTTAGAGCCTGGAAAACAATCAAACGATTGTCAAACGCGCATGGACCCATCCGGAAAACCCCATCGTTATGAGCTTGTTCCTCAAATTCAAATATGAATAAATTATCATGAGGAACATATGTACCTGGGCGGATAGTAAACCGGAACTGATCCTTCCACACAGCCTTGAATGTGAGGAGAAGACCCGGGCGGCCAAGGCTAGCTAGTGGCGGTTTAGGTGGTGCAACGGCCACGCCGATACGAATGAGTGTTGATTCCTCCACCATGAGGTTAATAGCGGCCATCTGTCCTTCAAGAGAAGCTACAGACATGGAGGCGAGATCGATGAAGCAGAGCAAATAGGGATGGAGCAAAACAACTTGATGAAGAAGCAATCTAAGGGAAAAAGAAACGCAAGCCGCCAAAACTCTACCGTAAAACCCTAGCGGACTCGGGAGAGAAAACGTTTCTTTTACTTTCTCAAAAATGATTAAAGTTTTTTCACATGATTTTTTAGAAGTACTTTTATTTTATTTTATTTTACTCTTTTGTCTAGTAAATGTGATACATTTAATTAGACACGAAAATTAAAAAATATTGTTAACTTGAGCATAAGAAAGTATAATAAGTATATAAGACAAAAATAACTTTTTTTTAGTGGGAAGGGAAGTGGGGGTAATAAGGTAAAATTAGTGTCTAAAAATTTCCTAAAAATAAAACATAGGAATTTTACTCGGACAACCTAAAAAGAAAAGGTTCAGGATAAACTGCGTATGTCGTACGCGTGCGCAGTTGCGCATCGTTTATTTACAAGTTTGTCACTCGCGATTTGTGATCAATAATGTTGTCATATTTGGTCAGGAATATTAATTGTTGATCAGCATAATGACCTGTCTTGATTAACATCGCCAAAATAAATGTTGATCAGCATCTCCTTATACCTGATCAACATTAAATAAATGTTGTTGTGGTTGATCAAAATTAAATATTGATCAGTATGATGACCTCTCTTGATCAACATCGCGAGAATAAATATTGATATCCATGGTGATTTGCACCTCCTTACACCTTATCAACATTGATCTACATAGTGATCAACATCTTCTTACACTCGATTAGCATCGTTGTCGTATTTGTTCATCATTAATTGTTGAACATCATGGCTTGTCTTGATCAACATCGCCAGAATAAATGTTGATCAACATGGTTATCAATATCTCATTACACGTGATCAGCATTGATCTACATGGTGATCGACATCTCTTTACGCCTGATCAACATCGTTGTCTTGCTTGATCAACATTGGACAAAAGTTTATCAACATGACAAGACTACTGATCAATATTGAAAAGCAGCAGATCAACATGACTACCTACTATGATCATTATTTTTTTATCCAGATTTCTTAAGTTAGGAAAATATCAATTTTACATATTTTTCAATTTTGTTGGTTCATGAGTTCCGTCGCAGGCAGGTTTTGGTGTTGGTTGTGTTGCTGAGTTGTGCTGGTTTGGTTGCTAGAAGAGCATATCTAAAATCGCGTCGGAATAATCACGACTGGAATCTTCGTCGGAAGAGACGGTGACATGTGATGATGACGATGGTTTTGCTTTGTTGAGTTGCTGCATGGTGGTGGTTTTAGAGTTGGAGTTGGGACTCGAGGCTTCAACGAAAGAGCGCGGTGACATCTCGCGATGTTGAAGTCGGTGACGGATTGAGTGGTTGCAATAGATTTAATTAGTATTACATATATGCGTATAGACGGCGTATATTGCTACTCAACAAAAAAACCTATTAGTTTTGCTTGAAATGGAGTATTTTGTAGGGAACACAATTTTTCTCCAATCTGGGAGGGAGGGAATTCTTCCTTCCTGTATACGTGACATGATGTTATTGGTTCGTACTATCACTATTAATTACGAGACTGCCACTATTTATTATGGGGTGTGGTAATCCGTAATTAATTAATATGTCAACTACTAATAACATCATACCATATATACATGAAGGATGAGTTCTCTCAATCCCGGATTGGAGTAAAATTTTATTCTTTTTTAGGAGCCGACTACTTATTTTAGTTAGGCCAAAAAGGAAAACACCTAACGTAAGCCTTGCACTTTTGTTAATTGTCGATAGTAATGCACTTTTAGTATTTTGCTAACGAAATGATAATTTTAGTGGGCAACTGAAAACAACTCATGAATTGTGACGTAGTTTCAAAGAGAGCTAGTAAAATGTGTACGAATGGGAACAAAGCAAAAGTTTAGTGGATTTTATATAGGCAAAATCAGTGATTTTGTAACTAACCTTTTTAAAATCTCTCATTTGTTACTAATTTTTTTTTTGGGATAAAAATATCATTAATATTTTATTAAAGGGGTAAGTTTGTCAATAGACGTCCGGTTATGAAACAATTAGTGGCTTTTAGAGATGGAGGGAGTCATAAATGATGCGTGAGAGATCGAGAAACATATGAGTGACTCGGGTTTGACAAATTAATTAGAGTCTCGTTCAGTTGAATCGAAGCCTATAAAGTCATTTTTTCTGTCATGGATCTGTTACGATTGGTGGTGTTTCAGCACTGACTGAGCGGAAAAAAGACTGATCTTGATCTGGTGTAGATTTGACAAATGTTTGGGGATAATTGTTCATTCTAAGTTAACG
>JBBYHH010355771.1:0-12080 GCA_038382905.1 Daphne laureola | reverse complement strand
GAAAGTTTTTAATTGGGCGATTTTTGGGCACCGAAACTCTGATGAACTCCGTTCTGACATCGCCAGCCGCAAGAAGAGTAAATCCTCTTCCGCACAAGCGATCACAACGAACAGTGGTGACACATTCGGGTATCCTCATCCATGTCAAGTACAACAAAATCCACTGGAAAGTAGAATTTGTCAACTTTCACAATGACATCTTCGATAATCCCTTTCGGATAAGAGAATGATTGGTCAGCTAGTTGAAGACAGATTGAAGCGGGTTTAACTTCCCCCAAACCCAGTATGGACCATGGCATAAGATTGATGCTCGCTCCTAGGTCGCATAATGCCTTATCGCAGTTGAAGGGTCCAATATCGCAAGGGATGGTAAAAGTATCGGGATCCTTGACCTTGGTCTAGAGTTTCTTCTGTATAACCGCGCTCGCCTCCTCCTTCATGACAATTAACTCATTATCTAGGAATCATTGCTTCTTTGTCAATAGATCTTTCAAAAAATTGCGTAAGTGGGCATTTCTCGAATGGCATCCAAAAAAGGTAGGTTGATTTCAACCTTCTTAAAGACGTACACAAATTTATGGAAATATTCCGCGTCATGTTTGCTTTGGAGTCTTTAAGGGTAAGGTAATTGAGTGATGAGTTCTGGTGAGAGAGGTTATTTTTTTGCATTATTTTGGTTCCCAGAGGTTCCTTCGGAATCTTTCTATTTAGTAGGGACCGTCTTCGACTCTTTCTTCTCATCCTTGTCACTCGCCTTCTCTTCTTTCTTCTTTTCATCATCCTTCTCAACTAATGGTTTTTCGCTTCAAAGCATGACTGCATGGAAAACTTTGAAATACGCTTGAGTACTTGTCTCAACATCATATGGCAGATTCCCTTTGAGAGTTTTGAGTGAGTTGATGAGCTATCCAATTTGGGTCTCTATGTTGTGGATTGAAGCATCCATTTTCTTTTGGACATCTATGAACTTTTCCTCATTTGCTGCGTTGGTCTTGTTGAGAGTTTGCATTAGTTTCTCAATCAGGGCATTTTGTTTTACTATTGGGTCACTCTCTGATGATTGACATTGTTGTTGTCGCATGTTCTGTTGTGCTGTGTTTCCATAGATTGGGTTGGGATAGGATCAGGGTTTGTAGAATTTGCCACTCTGTTGGTATTGGCCTCTGTTTACCGGATATTGCACAAAGTTGCATTCCTCATTTCTTTCTTTCAAATAGTCAGCTGTTGGTACTTGCTTCAGATGTTGTTGGTTCGCTAGGTTCTTCATGATCTTTGAAACCATGGAAGTAAGAGCTACAATTTTTGTTTGTATTGATGTATCAGCATCTTCCTTATATAGGCCTGCTCTTCTTCGATCATCAGTTATGCGGTGTTCTTCCAAGAATTCCAACAATTTGAGTAAATCCCAAGCTTTTTTTGGTTCCTTCTGCATGAACCAACCTCCAGCTGAAGCGTCCATATGCCTTCTGGTCCTCTCCGATAATCCTTCATAAAATAAGCAAACTCAATAGTCACGATCAATTCCTTCTTGATTAGTTCTTTAAGTCTTGCCCAAGACTGCGCTATCGTCTCGTCTAGATCCTCCTTGAAACGTAGGATTTGGTTTTTTAGTTCAAACGCCTTCTGAGGCGGGAAGTATTTCTTAATAAATGCATAGCATAAATCTACCCAAGAAGCTATCTTCTCAGGATCCAAAGTCTTGTACCACCGCTTTGCTCCTTCATCCAGTGAGAACGGGAATAGCCTCATCTGTTTTGCTTCCTCTGATACTCCTCGCAATTCAATAGTGTTGCAGATGATAGAAAAGTGATCCAAGTGCTCGTTTGGGTCCTCGTTCGCAAGCCCGTAGAAACAGTTTCGTTCCACATAAATGAGCACATGCCCAAGGATTGTGAAGTCATGTTGCACTGGTGTAGGATGGATCAATATCTCCTCTTGCTCACCAAACTTAGGAGCAAATATGTCAGACAATGTTGGTCCTCTTCTCCGCTCGCCTTGCGGTGCATTTTATGCGTGATTGCCTCTGTTTGTTTGCTTCAAGTATGTTGACGTTGGCTTCATCTCCATTGTTATTGTTGATGATTGGGGGTACTTGGTTGGCCATCCTTCTCATGCACGATGGGATCTCCACGTGAAACTTCAATTTTCAACTATACTCTCCCTGGCAACGGTGCCAAAATTTGACCGGTGCTATGCAAATTTACTATTTATATCTTCTTAATAAAGCATCTGATCTATCTATCCTAGTATAGCGGCCCAGATTGGTGAGGGTCGAACCCAAGAGAGTGTGCATGAAAATATCAATTCTAGTGAATATCCTACTGATATGATGAAGGTTTAGTTATGTTGAACAATTTAAGTAACTTAATTAAATCAAAGGAAAGGTTTGAAAATGGTGTTTGATCGGTTGATAAAAGCTCTTCTAGGGTTTCTTAGCCGAATTCGGGTATTATCTATGCTTAACATGCCATAATTAGATGTATGCACGAAAGTCGGTCCGGTTTTCTCTCGGACAATCGTCCGCCCTCTCACCAGATAAACAGTAACTAGGCGCTCTCGTGCTCTAGGTATGACTTCCCTGAGGCATTAAATGAACAAGCAATAGCTACTAATGCATCAGGTAAGGTTCTGTCGAACTCCTACAAGACCCGCCAATTGACTCTCCTAGGTCTACCTATGGGAAATGCTCTCGGATGTTCTAGCAGATTTCCAGATCGCATGTAATTGTAGGGTCAACAATTCTACAAAGATGAGACTAGCTGAGAGATTCCATATCTAATTTAAACAGGCATATTATGCATAAATAATCCCCTAGGTAATTAAACCCTAGAAGATAATAGTTAACTACTCACTAATTAACATATTAATTATGCTAATTAATAAACTAGAAAACATAACTAAAGAAAAGGAAAGAGCTTACTTGAGCTCCCAAAAGTGCTCCCAAAATTCGTAGCTAATGTTGTGTGATGGAATGGGATTTTGTGTGTTGTGACCAACCCACTATATATAGGCAAACACTAAAGACTAAAATGCATGCCCAAAAATTGGATAACAATTGATAATTTTCTGGAGGAGAGAGGGAGTTCGGAGGAGGTAAGTGGCGCCCCGTGTAAAGCTTGAAGATGCGCCATGAACAATTGGTCCAGATGCACAAGGCGTGGGTTGGTTGCGCCACTATGGCGTGACATTGGTGCGTCGCTGTGTGAGTGGCGTGACTAAGGCACGCCAAGGGGTGCTGGTAACTAGCGCCAACGTTGGCCGGGGAACAAGGGAGATGCGCCACTCCTTGCTGGGGTGCATCAAGATGGCGCCAAGGGTAAACCTGAGGTGCATAAAAGTGGCACCCTTCAGCTGATGGAGGTGCATGTAAGTGGTGCCACATGCATTTGGACAGGTTTGTGAATGGCGCATAAAATTGGCGCCACTGTGTCTCCATTTTGGTCATCCAACTTCTTGTTCCATGCAATTTGGCCCGGATGATGACTCTCTTGTGCTCCGACTCTTCAATCTAGTCTAGGATGGGTTCATGTGCTCCGCTTGTCGGCAATCTTCATCCTGAACCTTCATTTAGTGGTCTTTTGCTCTACTTTCACCTCAAAGTGTGCATCCTATCAGATTTGGACATCTATAAGTAAAATGCATCTAAGTCATTACAAATCAGGCATAAATGATGAAAATTATACTCTAAACACCCGAGAAATATGTGAGTGTTTGTACACTCATCACCTATTATGACCAAAGCTGTTAAGGTCATTTAGGACATTTGGAGACTACTATATATATGTTTTAGGATCAGATTATTTAAGGGGGATTGGAGCTACGAATTTAGAGCTATTTTGGGAGAATCTTGAAGGATTAGAGAGCTCTCAATGGGGAATTATGAGATTTCTTCATGATCAAGCTTCAAAGAGTGATCTCTAAATCTTTCGTAATATATATGATTATTTGTTCTTACATGTTAATCTCTTTGTTTAGCATGCCTATTAGTGAGTAGTAGTTTATGATCTTCTAGGGTTAGCTTGCCTAGGGGATTATTTCTGCCTAATATGATTGTTTGATTAGATATTGAATCTCTGAACTTGTTTCATCATTTATCATGTTTGTAGTATGCTAGCTCTACAATTACATGCGATCTAGTAATCTGCTAGAATATTTGAGAGAATTTCCTGTAGGTTAGACTTAGGAGAATCAATTGGCAGAACTTGTAAGAGTTTGAGAGAACCTTACTTGATTCGTTAGTAGTTATGGCTTTTTATTATTGCCTCAAGGGATTCATTCCTACAGCACGAGAGTGCCTAGTTGCGGGTTTCCTTGTGAGAGGGCAGACAGTTGTCTGAGAGGAAACCGGACCGATGTTTATGCATACATCTGATTATGACATGTGAAGCGTAGATAATCCCTGAATATAGGCTAAGCTACCCTAGAAGAACTTTTTTCCAACTGATTAAATCTCATTTTCAAACCTTTCTCCATCTTCCTTGAATGGAAAGTTACTCATTTCAATCAAACCATTCTCATATCGGTAGGAAGTTATCATAAAAACTTCTTCATATCAGTAGGTAGTTCACTTAGAACTTATAAATTCGACCACACTCTCTCTTGGATTCGACCCTCACTAATTGAGCCACTAGACTAGGATTGATAGATTGTGCATCACAGTGAGGAAATATAAATATTAAATTTGCATATTTATCAAATTTTAGCGTCGTTACCGGGGAGAGTTTTGGTGAATTTTCAAGTTTTGCATGAAAACACCCTTTTATAAGAAGGAGGCCGATTTTTCCAATCATACCTCACGACCCAGAGATCAATTGAACCTTGAGGAGAATCAGGCAATAGGCCAGGATGGCCGACCTAGTACCCCCATTCAACAGTAACAATGAAGGTAACGGAAATCAACCGAGGAATGTCAACAGAAATGGCCCCAATGGTCTAGAAGGTTTAGGACAAGTGCTGGATGATCAAATCCCAAGGAATGGAGGAAACAGCATTGCCAATGCACATGCTGAAGAAATCCTGATAAATGGAGAAGCTTCTAACACTAATGGACAACAGCCAAATGGCATTCCAATTGGAGGCAATCAAGCTCAAAACGGACTGTAAGGTGAGCAGAGGAGAGGATTAACACTATCCGACATGTTCGCTCCCAAGTTTGGTGATTTAGAGGAGAGATTGATCCGTCCTACACCGGTGCAGCATGACTTCACAATTCCCGGTCATGTACTTACCTATGTAGAGAGACATTGTTTCCACGGGCTTGCAAATGAAGATCCAAATGAGCACCTGGATCAACTCTCGATCATCTGTAACACTATAGAATTGCGTGGAGTATCATAAGAAGCCAATAGGATGAGACTATTCCCATTCTTTCTAGACGGAGGAGCAAAGCGCTGGTACAAGACTCTTGATGCAAAAAAGATAAGTTCTTGGGTGGATCTCTGACATGCATTTATCAAGAAGTACTTCCCACCTCAGAAGGTGTTTGAACTCAAGAATCAAATTCTACATTTTAAGGAAGATTTAGATGAGACGGTAGCACAGTCTTGGGTGAGACTTAAGGAATTAATCAAGAGATGGCCTCAAGCAGGAGTTAGCCGCGACTACCAAGTTTGTTTATTCTATGAAGGACTATCTGAGAGAACGAGGAGGCATTTAGACACATCAGATGGCGGATGGTTTATGCAAAAGGAACCTGACGAGGCTTGGGACCTACTTGAGTTACTGGAGGTTTCAGAAGAGCATCGCATCACTGATGACCAAAGAGGAGCAGGCTGATACATCGCTACAAGTGCAAATGACTGCCCTTACTTCCATGGTTTCTAAGATCATGAAGAACCAAGCCAATCAGCAAAATCAAAAGCAAGTACTCGCAACAGAACACTTTGAGGATAACAATGAAGAATGCAACTTCGCACAATATCTGGTGAACAGAGGCCAATACCATCCCAACCTAATTTATGGAAACTTAGCTCCATAAAACACCAATGAAGGATAAGCATCTGGCAGCGATCCCATGGCAAAGGTAAATGCCATGTCTGAACAATTAATGCAGAATCTCAACAAGGTTAATGTTGCAAATGAGAACAAGTTGATGGATGTCTATAAGAGAATGGATGGTTAGCTGGCTAACACCAACACTTCCATTCGCAACTTGGAGACCCGGATTGGACAACTTGCCAACTCCCTCAAAACTCTTAACAAAGGGAAATTCGCATCAACCATCGAGCCAACCACTCAGGAGCAATGTAGAGTGTGTCATGCAGTGATGTTAATAAGTGAAAACCCATTGGTTGAGAAAGAGAGTGAAAAGAAGAAGCATGGTAAGGAGAAGGTAGTTGTAGACAATATGGATTTAATTGAAGTGTCAAATGAGAATACCGACTCCAATGGAGGTTCTGGAGGTCGAAGCAG
The DNA here is from genome assembly GCA_038382905.1 of Daphne laureola. Lineage (NCBI taxonomy): Eukaryota > Viridiplantae > Streptophyta > Magnoliopsida > Malvales > Thymelaeaceae > Daphne > Daphne laureola. The sequence goes on along the minus strand of JBBYHH010355771.1, from coordinate 5,669 downwards.
CGGAATCCAAATATCGGTTCCACACGATGTCATCTCTCAATTACCCTACCCACGGAGAATCCAAAGGAAGCACGATGAAGAATACTTTATTAAATTTTTGGAGGTGTTCACGAAATTCGAAATCAACCTACCTTTCCTGGAGGCTATTAGGGAAATGCCTAAGTACACCAAATTCTTAAAGGATCTCTTAACCAAGAAAAGGCGATTCATGGACAATAAACTGATTGTCATGAAAGAAGAAGCAAGTGCAGTCATACAAAAGAAACTTCTAACCAAACTCAAGGATCCAGGTAGTTTTACTATACCTTGTGACATCGGACCCTTCCACTGTGACAAGGCATTATACGATCTAAGAGTAAGCATCAACCTCATCCCTTAGTCCGTATGCCAAAAAATGGGTTTGCAGGAAGTTAAACTTGCTTCAATTTGTCTTCAACTGGCAGAAAGATCGTTTACATACCTAAAGGGCATAATTGAGGATGTCATAATAAAAGTCAACAAGTTTTATTTCCCAGTCGATTTTTTCATCCTTGAGGTGGATGAAGACACTTGAATGCCAATCATATTTGTGAGACCATTTCTTGCCACTGGGAAGGCAATGATTGATGTTGAGAAGGGATGATTGACACTCAAAGTAGCTGATGAAGAAATCAAATTTAACCTCGAGGACACTATGAAAGCCTCCAATGGACAAATAGTATAGTGTTTTGGTCTCGATCAATATGAGATGAGGATGAAAAAAGATAAAGAAAGAAAGGAGAAAGTCAAGAGAGAAGTCAAGGAGAGACAACATTATCCCTAGGATGACTTTTCTTGGACAACCACACAGACGGAGGATGAACAACTAGCACTTCAAGGGCTTCAAGATCTTTCAATTGGTGAGGGAGTGCGGGCACTCTAGCCCCTCACTAATAGAATGAAGGAAGAACACTCCATTACTAAGGCCTCGGAAGAACGCTTGTCTGAAAAGAATGATCTATTACAACCTCTTAAGATTCCCATAGATTCTGAGAGCCCGATTTAGTAACTGAGTACCACCTCTCCAAAAAAGAGGAAGGGAAACTTTCAAAGAGTGATGGACATGAGACAATTGAGAGACAAGCTCGAAGGCATCTCGTTTGTCTTCATTTGGAAGTGGCGAGTTCGGACCACCCGTACCATTTCTTACCATTAAGGGCCTGAGATCCCTTCTATCGATCCTACTTGATCCTATGACTAAGGCCTAGCCAAAGGCAAAAAATGTGGCGCTTGTCGGAGGTAACCCAATGTTTTAAAATATTTTAGTAAGTGTTTAAGTTCTTGTTAATTTTTTTCTAATAAAGCCTAACTAATCCAACTGAGCCAATTGCTGAATCACAAAACATCGAGCACCACCAAACATGGAGAGTAAGGTACAATCTCAATTCTATCTATTCTTGATGATTAACAGATATGAACATTTCTTTGAGTTTCATTATGCCAGTAGAAGTTGATAAAATTTCTTTGATCACCTTGTTCTTCTCTTAAGCATGTATGCTAAATTTGTGATGATGTTTGACCTAAAGGATGTTATGATTAATTTTTTTCATGAAATGTGAGTCTAGAAAGCACTGTAAATGACTTGAGAAAATGAAAATTGAGTTATATGTCTTGTATGCCATATCGTGAGCATGATATACATCACATTTGTACATACATTGTAGATACTCTTATTATGAAGCTATTTTGACACTCTTATGTATGCTTCATGACGTGCTTAAATCTGAGCATGACTTTTTAACTCAATCATCTATTTGCATCTTTTTCACTACTGTGACTCTCATTCATGCACGAGACATGGTTGGTATGCATCATATCTATTGTGATTTGCATGTTCTACAATTTTACACGTACATGCCAACATGCAAGTTTCATAGAATATCTTGAGTGTGACATTTGTAAATATCATTTTTGTCCGTCACATTCCATACTTTAGACTTATTGCAGATTTTTCAGTTATTTTTTAGACGCAAGGAGATGGACCAATTCTTCAAACTTTGTGTAAACATGGGAGCATGCAGTAGCTACCCACACCTCAAGGGCATGAAAGGGGCCTCATTGGCCCCCAAGGTATGATTCTCGATTCTCCTAACTTTTATATCCCCTTCCATCACATGAGGACATGCTTCAATTTGGGTTTGGGGGGATTTGGTTGTATTGATTGGAGTATTGAATGAGCATGCCTTTGATGAGGTATTCAGTCTTAATCACCACCCAAGAATCTAGTTTTATCTTTTCTAGGATGTAAATAATTTCTTTTCGAAAACCCCTAAAAATTGAATTTGTTTCTTAAAATACAAAAATAAGGAAATCAAAAATTTTGAAGGTATATGGTATACAGAATATGATGGGTATGTATGTTTTTGATGATAGGATTGCATGTTCTATAGCATAGTTTAACTTTTTCTAGGGACGGATCCTGTTTATAGTATGTTTTGGACTGTATGTGAAGTTTTGTTTTGATTGTTGTATGGTGTGAAATTAGGATTAAAGTTGGTAATTGAGCATGAAAAACTTCACATAGGAGGGATTACAAACTAAATTAATGAAAGTTGTAGGAATTGAGATTTAGCTAGCTTGTTAATGGGAATTTGCTAAGTGGGTATCTAATACTTGTACTCTAAGTTTGATCCATTAAGAATGATAGTTATGGTCTTGGGTGTCAAAATTGTGTCTTGGTTTAACTCCCTCTTCTGAGTGCAAGCTTAAAGTACAAGTATGCGTTTAAGCGCACCTTAAGGTGGTTGAGCACGGGATGATACTTAGACATGTTTTCATCTACACCGTATTCATGGCCTATAGTCCCTCTCTTAGGATCCTACTTTAAGAATCTAGGAACCCACTCTCACACAATTTAAAAATAGGTACAAAAACAGAAAAGAAAAAGAGAAAAAGTGTAAAAACAGAAAAACGTGATAAAAAGAAGAAAGTGAATAAAAAGTGTTGAGCAATGGGAAATCCACATTCACTAGCTAAAGCTCGAGGTTGAATAAAGTTCATTAAAGTAGGAGTCCATGCCTTCCTTAGAAGTAGTAAGTGTTTGAAAACCAATGTGCCTCTTTGAATTGAACTATGCATACATGTTAAACAGTTCTTCACATGTGGTTCACTTGTGCATTTTACAAACAATGGATCTGTCATTAGAATTAGTGAAGCTTTTCTGAACATTTCAAATCTTATTTTGCACACTCGCTCTGATTCTCTTGATTTACCTCACCAAAAGGATTGTTTTCTGTTAATAACATTAGTGGTTGAATTTTAGAAATCTTTATTTACTTTTCCTAGATGCTGTCATTTCTCAGGACTAGCAACGATCTGGGTTTGGAGGTGTGATGAGTGTGCAAACACACTCACATTACCGGGGTGTTTAAGACACAATTCTCATCATTTATGCCTATTTTATCATGACATAGATGCATTTTACCTATATTGCTTAACTCTTATAGGATGCACACCTTTGAGGTGAAATTGAAGTAAAAGAGCATAAAATGAAGGCTCGGGATGAAAAGTAGGAGAGTGCAGAACATGGAAGATCATCACGGGATACACTAAAGAATTGGAGTCAAAGAGAAGAACTCACTCTGGCCAAATTGCACAAATCAACAAGTGGAGAGCAAAATTGTACAAGGCCGGCGCAACTCCTAGGGGCCAGTTTGGCACCTTAAACTGGCGCCATTCCTTATGGGTGAGGCGGACCACCAGGCGCTAGTTGACGCGCCTCCATTGGGCGCCTCCCTTTACACCATGCGCAAGTTCTAGCACCACAAAGATACAAGTTTGGAGCACCCAGGCACCACTTTTGTTGCCTTAAGGCGACGGTTTAGGCACCTCTTGAAGATCCGGGCGTGAGTACAAGGCGGATCCACCAGGCGGAAGTCCCCCTCTCACATTTAGGTGAGGCGTAAGTTCATGGTGCCAGTCTGACACCTTGTACACCTACCTATAATCTTCTCTCTCCTAGCGGTTAGACATTCTTATCCAGATTTGGGGGCTATGTTAAGACCATTTTACCCCTATTTTAGTAGCCTATCATGACCAAACTATTAGTGTCATTTAGGACATTTGGAGACTACTATATATATGTTTTAGGGGATGATTTCAAACCAGATTGGAATACTTACGAATTTGGGCACAAAGTGGAAGTTTCTCCATTGGAGGCTAGGGTTAAAGGCCTTCAATCCCAATTTCATGAGGGGTTGAAGGCCTTAACTTGTGGGTCTTCAATTATCGGATAAATTCTAATCCTATGCTATTTTTATTTCATCAATTTAAGTTTCTATTAAATGTTGATCATGTCTATATTTAGCTTTGATAGAGTTAGGGATGTTATGTCCTAGTTTATCTCTTGCTTAGGGTTCAAGTGAGCTATTTCTATGTTATGCATGTTTGATATCAATTCTGAGCACTTCTGTCATGTGTGGTATGATGAATGATTCTCGTTCATGCTTACTCTTCTAGGTATTCGATTAAATATCCGAGAGGAATTTAACCGATATAACACTTATGGAATTGATTGATTAGTTTTCTGAATGTTAGATATGACTTTAGTAAGTTAATTGGTGAGTATTTTAAATGTTGTAATTCCTCAAAAGTGAGTATTGGATCACGAGAGTGACTAATCTCCCTTTAGTTGAGAGGTGTGTTGCTTGCTCGAGAGAGAAGCGACCCACCTGTAGTAACTTCATAGATTAACCGTCTAAGAGTCAGAGATGACCTTAGAAGGTTAATTGGTGAAAACCTCGAGATTGAGTCTTGGACCATGAGAGTGGCTAAGCTCACTCTAGTTATGACAGTTAGGGGTGTTTATTCGGGCGGCTCGGTTAAAACCGAACTGAATTAATTGGTTAAGACGGTTTGTGGTTTTGGGTGGTAATAAACTGAATAAACCGCTCAAGCTTCTAAAACCGCCAAAACCAAAACCGAACGGTTTCAGTTCGCTTCGGTTCAAAACCGCAACTACGTAACTTTTTTTTTCCCGAAAAACCTTTGCAGAATAATAAAAATAAAATTGGAAAAAAATAATAATGCCTAGTCCCTAATAATTAGTAATTACCTACGATTCAATATAAAGTTAACAGCCAAAAAATCCATTTAAATTCATAAATAGATTCAATTCAACACAATAAACCAAAAAAAATAAATATAATAATCAGTTTAATCAGTAACCGATTAAACCGAACCCTACCACATAAATTGAACCGCACCGAATTGCACATTATTCGGTTTTGATCGAAACTGAACTGCCAAACTGAATCGGTTCGGTTTGGCAGTTTTTGAGGTTTTGACCGCCCGAATGAACATCCCTAATGAGAGTGTTTCTTGCTCGAGATAGGGGCGACACAGTTGTAGCTTATCACCTTGAACATGATAAGGAAATTGCTTGCATGATCCCTCGCTAAATTGATGAATTGATTTAGATACGATAATTAGAATTCTATGTCTCTAAGTAATTCGTGGTAGTTTAGGTTGTATGTGTGTTTATGATATCAAATGCCTTAGATTCCAATCCTAGAGCGTGAGATGAGTGATTTCGGAAGAGTTAGAGATAACCATTATTGTCAATTGATGGAGTTGAGATAGTCTGCCTCTAGGACACGAGGTTAGTAACATATGCATAATCTTTAGGATGTGCGATGCACTTCAAGAACCCA
>JBBYHH010355661.1:0-12081 GCA_038382905.1 Daphne laureola | reverse complement strand
TTTTACAGTGAAGATGAGACTCTTTGAGAAACAAACAAATGTGTGAGTTTTTACGTTTGAAGATGCATTTTTTGTACCAAATTCACACGTTTCACCCCTCAATTTTGTTGAAAAAAAAAAGCCTTGTACCGCCATTTTTTACGTTTCGGCCGGTACACGACACGACCGAAACGGCCGGTAACTACCGGTACGGCCACCGATACAACTTTAGTCTAAACCGTACCGTTTTATGATCGGTACCGATACGAAACTGGTGTACCGGCCGGTACAGTACAATTTTTAATACCATGGCCGTACCGGTCTGTCTTGGTCGTCTCGGTCATCTCGTTTACCGGTGAAATTGAAGAAAATGATGATACAAGGGTCAATTGATCAATTTTTAAAACATTGAGGACTCATGAATTTAAATCATAAAAAAAGAAGAAGAGCAAAGCGCTGCTGCACACAGCAATTGACGATCTCTGCAGCTCTGCTTCGTCTCTCTCTCTCGACGGCCGCTTCACCAAACCTTTCATCCAATCGAGCTCGCATCTCACCGTCGCCGGTAGCGTTCACCGCCACTCGCCACCGTCAACCTCCAGTTCCTCTAAATGCGAGCTCCACCCGAAACATAGGTAATTTGTTAACCCTAAATAATTCTTAGATTTAGGTGAAATTTGTTTTTAAATGATTGATTAAGGTAGTAAACGGTTCTGGTCCTGGGAGGTTCTTTCTATCCATCAGGTTTGGTATGTTTGTGTTTTGAGTCTGTGTTGTTTTGTTGGCAATTACAGCCGCTGTTTGTGTTTGTTGATGCTGCTGTGAGGCATTTTTTTTTTAAGATCTTTGTTCTCTGTGCAAATTTACAAGTCATAAAATTGAATGTCATTAATTTGAGACATTAAGCAATGATTCATGATTCATGGTGTGAAGAGGGCAGTCCTCTTGTTTGGTCGCAACTTGCTTCCACGTACAGTGAGGCTGCCTTGTGTGTGAGTTTTGTGTTGTCCCTGCTTTTATATCTATAATGAAAATTGTTGCTGTGGAAAAAAGAAATGGTGAAAGAGACGTGATAAACGTAAATTATGGTTGCTGTTTTTTTTAGGTGTGATTTTTATCTTTAATTTATAAAATGGTATCTTTGTTGATGTGGAAAAAACTTAATTATGATGGTGAAAGAGACATGTTCAATTGCTGTTTACTCTTATGCATTGTCTTAGAGTTCAATTTCTCTTTTTCCTCTTAGACATGTTATGGATGAATGAATTTTTGAGGATTAACCTTGTTAATTGAAGATGATATTGATTGGGTTAGTGTAGAAGAGTCTCTTCCAAACGCTACTACACAAATAAATGATGTGATGGAACTTCCTAATCTTGAGGATGAAGATGAACCGGTGAACGAGACTTCACTTGAACGTCCTCCATCAGAATATTTCATGTTCGATGGCCAGCTTGTTAACAATGTGATTGTTGATGATTCTTTAGGATAACAACATACATTTCATCGGGTTCAGTTTGTTTAGGTTCATGACTTTCTTGAGATTGTGTGGACTACTAGACTATTTCATTTGGTTGGCTTTAAGAACCATATCTATCATTATGAATTATTGGACTAGTTGATTTGGTTTATAAATCATATGTGTTTGAGGTTAAATGGTATATAGGTACTATATATATATATATATATATATATATAACCACCGGTACATAATTTCCGGTACGTCCGAGATATTGCCGATACACCGGTATTGTCTTGTACCGTTCAGAAAACGGTACGGTGACCGGTACGAGATTTAAAACACTGTTGTGTACTTCATTCCTACTCAGTGGTCATATTATCACTATTTGAAATCTTAGCGGTAGTTTGAAAACAAACCTAAACATTTGTGGTCGTCTTGTACTTTTTCGGCGACGTTTAAAAACGATATTCTCGTGTCCTGGTCGGCTTCAGAGCTCCAGTAAGGACGCCGATGGATTCTCTTCAGAAGTCGCTCAATCCCAACAAGCATCTCAAAGAACAGTACTTCATATTTACTCTCTTACTATTAATATATATGTATATGTACATATATTGCTTCAAAATCTAACCCCCGTCATCTTGAACAGATTCGTGAGCAATTTAAATGGATCTTCTATGCTGGAAATCGCTGCTCTTCTTACAACTGTTCCTGTATGCTTCCCCGGTTTCGGAAAATTGAATTTGGATTCATTTTTCTAGCTTCTTGCTGATCGTCCTCTTACCAATTTGTTTCTGCTGCGCTTCCTCTGATTTCAGATTCTTGTACTTCTGCGGCACTTAAGCGCGAGTCGTGTTACCGGTAAAGATGTTTCTAACAATATCTTTTGTTTCTTCATATTGAGATAATCTGTTCTGTCCATAATATTTCATGCTCTCATTATTGTGTTGTTGTGATGAATCCGTTGGTGCAGAAGCTAGTTCTAGAGGGAACTCACGGAAGAAAAATGATGATACAGTTGTTATTTGTAGTAGCTTGAGGACTCATTTGGCAACACTGACTGTTGATTTCCTCTCTATTGTTTTTCCAGTTATTTTGTCTCTCACTGTAAGTTTATCATCTACTTTGATTCGGGCATAAATTTATCTTGGAGTTTGTGGTGTGCTTAAGTATGGATTTCAGCAAATGCTATCAGTTTCTTTTCTCCCCTTTTCCTTTTTCTCAGCTACCTGCCTTGCCTGTGACCTAGTTTACCTGCCTTATAGAGTTGTTGAATCTAGTGGAAGCCGAGTGCTGTAGATCATAGTATGGATGGCTATTTGAATATAGGCAACGTTATTGCTGTTGGATCATGGATAAATCTTGTATGCTTCTTTTAGATTTATAAAATTTACTTCTTACAGGTTCTTGCAGGATGGACATACTTATGGTTAATATTACTAGGAGTGCTTCTAATTTTATCTGTTGCAGCCAAAAGGTAGAGCTAGTAAGTCACGTGTTCTTTCAATCTCTTTAATCAGTTGTTTGTTTCTCTATTGAGATCACATTCTCTCATCCAAAGAAACAAAAGCTCTACTTACACTTTGGTCCATCCACCATTATAAATATTTCTGTAACTTTTTGGGGACAGGTCCACTTCCCCTATAAAAGAAACATCCAAAAACTTCAGGTTGAGCATATCATCTTACCGAGTTGCTATGGTGAGGACTTACATTTTTTAGTAGTCTATTAATGGCCTTTTATTAAAAAAAAATCTAACAACCAGTTTCTCTGCTGTCTTATATGGAAATTAAATCCAGATGTTTGTAACATGCTTAAGCATATTAGCAGTTGACTTCAGAATTTTTCCGAGGCGGTATGCCAAGACTGAGACTTATGGTACCAGTTTGGTAAGATTTCCCATTTCCTGTGTCATGACTGCAAAGTCAAAGATTAAGAGTAGTAAACAAGACAGCTCAATCAAAAGAACATGGCTTCCAAACATCCCTTCGTTATTCACTCTGTCCAGGGCACAAGTTGTCATTTTCTGTGTAGTTCTATTAATTCATTTTATTAAATTGAATTATGATACCTAAACTGCATCGGAGCTTATCGGTCAATTTCATACATGTTTATTTCATCGTACTTATGTTTATTCTATTTGACCATTGTAAAGAATTGATAGTAAACTGTGGTACCGCAAGTGAACAATTAAATTGGCTTTGGCAGGCAGCTAGATCGATGTGAAGAAGAATGGACTGGGCTTAATTTTTTTAATGGCTCTTGTATACAAATTGTTTGATACATCGATTATGTAGTTACTTGAAGATTTTGTCTATTATAATGCACAGATATATGAGGTTTCAAAATTTATCGCAAGAAAGCTAGCATATGTGCATTTTCACCACTTTTTGTGGTTAACTTTTTTATGTCAACTTCATCGATTAAATATTTTTTTTTGCTCCATCAAAATGAGATTCTAAATGGCGTAAGATTGAGGTGGAAATCTATGACAGTATATTGGTACTGTTAGCATTTTTGCCCCCTTTTGGAACTGGTGTTGCTCCATTGCTGTTTGTAGTCATCAATATACTCTAGCATTTCCTAATATGTGAACCTTATGTGGATCTTTCAGATGGATCTTGGGGTTGGTTCCTTTGTATTAGCAAATTCTTTAGTTTCACGTCAGGCAAGAAATATCTCATCAATGTGAGTGTTTATATAGAAATTGATGATATTGTTTCAGTTTGTTGTGTCCATGGTGCCAAGTGATTTTGAATGATATGCTAAATGCTTCTAAATGTTCAGAACTATGTTCTCTAATCTTGAGTAGGTACTTCTTTTAGATTACTGAGTTCAATCTAAAACCACTGGGAAAACTGTATGTTGAACTATGTTCACTCTTGGAAGCATGTAGTTATGTGCATGCGTGAATGATCAAGGTGAATGTGCATCATGTGCCTGAAGTTGTGTACATTGATCAAACCAAACTATGCATTTGCAGATTTAGGTAGGTTAGGTTGGAGATTCTCTTTTATTCTTGACGCCAAAGGAGAAGAGCATGGGCGTTTTACCCTGCTGATAAGTTCATTGGTATTCATGCCTCATCTTAGTCTTACCACTTGTAGATGAGTCATAAAATTCTTTGTTACCAAGCTATTAGGGATATTCTCAGATCTTCTAAGATTCTCATGCAGGGCCATTCTAGATCATGTTAATTGTTATTGCTATGAGAAATATTGTTTCACCTGATGAATATTGTTGAGGTTTATGAGTCATCAAATTGATTTAAAGCCGTTTGACATTTTCACACTGCTATAGGAATTGGAGGATTGCATTAAAATCAAGTAGTCCATTGCTGTTACTTGGGTTTGGCAGACTCATTTCTACATCAAGTGTTGACTATCAGGTATGATGTGAATTTTAGTTTTTCAGGTTACGTTTTCTAGAAATTACAAAATGTAGTTTCATTTCTAAATATTTATCCTACTGGTTTGTATCGCTGATGGTATTTTCAATCATTAAGCCATCATCTTCATGCACCTTGCCCCAAGTATTTTGGGTTCTAATACTTTACGATTTTCGTTTCTTTTACATAACCATTGTCATTTCTTTCCATGCAGGTTCATGTAGGGGAATATGGAGTGCATTGGAATTTCTTTTTCACGCTTGCTGGTGTAACTATCCTAACATCCTTGATTAACATCCCTTCTAAATATTCTGGAATGATTGGTTCATTGATCTTAATAGGTACTCATTTTATTCTTTGTCAGTCTGTTCATTATCTGATCTTACTTTGTTTTTTAATTTGCTTTCTTAAACCTTTCAGGGTACCAGAGTTGGGTAATGAATGGGCTAAACTTGTACCTTATAACTAATGAAAGGGGAACTGATATCATTAGCAGAAATAAGGAGGGAGTATTTAGCATACTTGGTAAGAACGATTCAGAACTTTTGCAGTGTTCATTAATGTATTCTAAGTTATTTTTATATTCCTTTATGTTAGCTTCTAGGACATTGTTTTGCTTTAGGAAGTATTGATGAAGATTTGTTTGCCTTTGAAGCCCGACTAACAGAAATACATAGTGGTTTTTTTCCATTTTAATGCACAAGAGAACTGGAGACATAACCTAAGGCATGCACAAACAATGTAAATGTCACAGTTTTATAGTATGTGTCTCCAAGCTCGTTGAAATGTTTTATCTATTATGACTCAATTTAGTAGCTGCACTTGACATGTGATTCCCCTGAGAACCCCTCTGATTAATTTTGTGTGGCTGACTTTTTTTCTTTTGGAAGCTTGCTTCTTTCAATTGCGAATGATGCAAAATCTTTATTGGTGGATTGAAATTTAGAGTACTTAAGCTGTGGCTATGCAGAGGACAAGTAGGTTTTCTTGTAAACAAAGGCTCCAAAGCAACATCGAGCATTAAGCCTGTCGCTATAATGGGGGAAAGTAAACATCTTTAACCCCATGTGAAAAAGAAAGAAAGAATCGTAGTGCAGTACAAGTAAACTTGGTTATCATTTGGGATATTTATAATATTATGGGATAGGGGTAATCCTTGTTATTAAGAGAAAATAAATTAGTTTTAGATATTATAGGTATTATTTCTTAGGTTTTTACTATTTAGTTCGCCTCATTAGTGGTAATATTTTTGGCTTTTGATGAATTAAGCATTTAGTTGCGTCTTTCCCTTCTCTTTTGTTATCTGTTTTCTGCTTCCTCTCTTATTGCTACATATATTAAGAATATATTCAGATGGTATGGGATTTTTTGTTAAGATAAGCGGTAAAAGAGAAAAGGGAACTGATTGATATGGGGCATTGGTTTTGTGCCCCATGCAGGTTATTGCTGATATGTAATCTGGCACATAGGTTGTTACCATGCTCTAGTGCGTAATGATTTTTATGGCATACATACTAGATTCAAGTTACTGGAGATGAACAACTATCATCTGGCTTAGATTTTTCAACATGTTTTCTACTTTCGATTTTCTTGTCTTGCAAACACGAAGGACTCTTCAGGTTACTCGTTATTATCGTGATTGTTCACAGGCTACTGGGGACTGTATCTCATTGGTGTCCAGGTTGGATACTATCTCTTCTTTGGGGATCATGCTGTGCTGAGGAGCAAAAATGGGACAAGGGTTAGAGTTTGGCTTCTGACGATTTTGTTTTGGTACGTGTTACAGAGGATTGTGCTTTCATGTGCAACATTCCTAGCTCTTCCCCAACTTTTCTAATGCTTTAGAGGGTCTCCGTGTTAATGTCTCTTGCAAATGCTGCAGGCTATTTACACTGCTTCTAGATAGGCATGTTGAAAGAGCTTCTCGTAGAATGGTAGGTTTCATTGTTTTCCCCCCTTTTCAAATTACACTGTATCAAATGCTTACCTGTTAAATTCTAAGCCAATATGAATGTAATTCTTGCAGTGCAACCTGACTTATGTCATGTGGGTGTTGGCGCAAAATTTACTGGTGATTTATTTTCCTTCATCATTAACAATGTGTACATTCCGGTAGTCTGAAAAATATGCTATAGATGAACTTAGAACTTAAATCTGACGAAGGAAGTGGTGCTATAAACTGCCTTCTACATAATCTCATCCATGCATAACATGTTTCCTGTTTACTCTTTTGTGTTAAAAGACTGAGAATACCGCTGTATCTGTTTCTCAGGTTTTGGCGATATTGATGCTCCCTGATAGCCTCCATGTAACTAGTCTTTCGGCTTTTGAAAAAGCATTTGATCAGAATTTGTTGGCTTCATTTTTGTTGGTAAACAAACATGTGCAACATGCCTCATTTTTCTCTTACCCATAGCGCTGAGACAGTATGGAACTGATTTGATCTTGTTTTGCTTTCAGGCAAACGTCCTCACGGGGTTTGTGAACTTATCGGTGGATACCCTTTCGGCTTCATCGGTCTTGGCTCTTTCAATTCTGGTTCTGTATTTTCTTGTGGTATCTCTTGTTGTCGGAACTTTTGATTTCTATGGCGTTCGCGCTAAATTTTGGTAGATCCAAGATTAGGGCAAATAGCTTGTAGCTTTACCTTTAGACTATTTGGTTATGGTGGTTTCAAACGTGGGCCGTGGGGTGAGATTTTCCAGAGGTCAAAGTAATGAATGATCGGCTTCAACATGTTAATCAGCTACGCATCTCTAAGTTCAGGGTGTTAAACAGTGGTTGTGTTATAGACTTGCGTTGGTTTAGAAGTAAAAATTGATTGGAATTTTAATGTTTGTAGAAGAAAGTATGAATTGGTCGGTTTTACAATCATTTTCTTATGGCTTTTAATGTCATTTTAAAGCGAGTTGAATGAGCTCCTCAATTGCCATGTTTTTCGGGTGGCATTGCCGTAAGTATATTCAGTCAATAGTTGAAAATATTTGAAAATTTTGTAATGACTTGAAATATCTCTGAAGAATGTATGTTCCTTATGGTTGTCTGCATTTGGGATGAGTAGTGCGGAATACAATTGATCAAAAGTATGATGGCAAGTTCGTTATTTAAGCCCATAGTAAACGTCAAATTTACCGTGTTCTTTTTCATATTTGACTTTTAACATTATCTTTAACTTAAATCTTCAAAAAAAAAAAAATTAAAAAAAATCTTAAAAAATATATATATATATAGATATATAGATAAATTTGTAAAGTTTTAAAATATATATTTTAAAAAATATTTTAATAAATTTTTTATTATAAAAATTTAAATTAAAAATAATTTTAAAAATTAAACATGTGCAACTAATAAAAAATATAATGAAGAGTATTTCTTTGTTTATGTAGGATCTAATAGTACAACTTAAGATCTCTCAAACTTTCTACTCAATTAACCTTCATGTTTATGTAGGTTTCATTGTTTTGAAAGGAAAGGTACATTAACAAGATTTAATTGAGATAAAAGTCATATATTGGAGGTGTTGTTTGGGTTACATCAAATAATCCCTTTTATTGAAGAGCTTTCTCTTGTCTCAAAATCTTTGGGACCAAAATTTATGTATTAGAAGTTTACGAAAGGCGAAGAAGTTCTAAAGTTGATCTTGACCGGTCAGTTTCAGACCAGTAAGGGTATTGCAATTTGGCATTTGCTTGCTTTTTAGGAAACTAAAGATGGATACGATCGACGACCAGTAATAAAGGAGCTACCCAGAAGATCATATCAAATGTTGAACAACAACACTAAAGTAACAGAGAAATGGGGCTCTTCTTCTTCTTCTAGTCCAGTCATTAGTTAGCTACCTGCCAAAAAAGTTTCTTCCTTTAATATTTCATACAAAAAGCTACTCATAAAAGTATGAAAATAGGCGTTTTCCTCTCTCTTTTAAAGAGCATTAATTGCTAAGGAAATATTCTAACATCTGAGTTGCATTATGCAGGATTTAACTTCTCTACATGATGCAGTTTATATGGATAATTAACACATCAATTTCATAACTATTTTTTTATGATTGTCTGTGAATGTGTGTCAATCATCTATATGGACAACACCATGTATTGACAACGGAGAAGCTAAATCACATTATGCAAATACCAAACTTGTGTATCTGCTTGAGCTATATTCATGATAAACGTGTTCTAGTTAGGGGTGAGAACGGATTGAGTCGAGCCCGAACCTGACAGGTTCGAGCTCGATTTTTTTAGTTCGAAAGCTCGTGAGGCTTGATTAGTGAGTAGCTCGGTTAGACTCGATTTCTAAGTTCGTTCGGCTCGATAAGACTCAAATTGGCTCGTGAAACTCAAAAAAATAGAGATATACTATTACATTAATTCAATAAAATAAAGATAAATTTCACGAGGTCAAGCTCGAATCTACTAGGTTCAGACTCGGCTTGGCTCGTTCAGTAGACTTGAGTAGGCTCACGAACCAGCTCGATCCGAACATTTAAAGCTCGACCTCGGTTCGTTTAATACACGAACCTGAAAAATGGTTTGAGTTCGAAGCTCGTAAAGCTCGGCTCATGAGGCTCGATTAAGCTCGAGCTCGAACCGAGCTCGAATAGACTCGACTTGTTTCACCGCCCTAGTTCTACTGAACAACAACTAATTGAAGCTCTACATGCATGCATGAGAAAGAAAACTTGAAAAATATCAAGATGAAAAGATAATGCGAATAGAAATAGCATAAGCTTGGATGTGCTCAGGGTAAGAGGTTTTATATTTGGAGAACAATCAATTTCTCATAAATATAATTGAAAATTGCATATTGGTACACGGTGTCGTTTGTAGAAATAATTGCTATCCCATCCAAGACAACCCTAAATAATTACTATCCCATCCAATAAAATAAAACCGTACCATTTTTATGGCTCCTTAGAAATTCCACTTTCAAGGTATTAGGGGTTGAGTAATTAATTGCTCCAAGTAACGTACTTACTTAGATTATAGCTAGTTCAAATAAATAAGAAATGAGAGCATTAATAACCTTTTAATGTCCCAACCAACACCATTTTCCATACTAACAAAAGAAGACAAATCGGCTCTATAAATGAAGAATACAATAATACACGTATTATTAACACCCCAACATAAAAATAACTTGTAGCTTGCAATTTAAGGGAAAATGAGTTGTCGTGGTTGTAGCCAGGTTCTCGGTTAGTCCTCGATTTAAGAATGACGTCTTATTTGTGAAAGCTCTGCTTTATAGTGATTTTATTTCTAATTGATGTTGCTCGTATAATCATGTGATGACTTTTGGTTAGTCCTCGATTTAAGAATGACGTCTTATTTGTGAAAGCTCTGTTTTATAATGATTTTATTTCTAATTGATGTTGCTCGTATAATCATGTGATGACTTTTTCTATTTAAATTGAATGTGAAGTAACCTGTAAATGAAAATTACAACACCCAATTCTTATCCAAACCGGAATCGAATTGAACCTGGAAATAACTCGACCTAAACAACCCAAAACTTAAACCTGAATGATCTGAATCCAAACTAAACCGAAATCAGTTCAAACCGATCTCAATTCGAATGACCGGACTCACCAATCGACATCCCACTTAAAGCTAAAAGTTAGTATTTAAACATTTAACATGAAATGTTGTTCTTTTAGAGAAACCATAACTATATATGTCATCCTCTTGTAATTGTTCTACTTGTAGTTGGCTTTTAAATTTGTGTCTAACTCAGTTTTTCATAAGAAAAAAACTTGTTAGAAAATTTATAGAAAAAATCGATTTTCATTTGTATATAAATTAGTAGTTCAATTTATAACAAACTATGAATAAAAAAATAATAACTAAATGTTGAAAACAATAAAAACGGGGTGCAGTAATACAATATTTATAGACAGAAATAAATGGAGATAAAGTTTATGGAGTATATATATATATATATATATATATAGTCTTCAACTCATCAGTCAAATAATTAGGGACGGTTATGGCTTCCTCAGGGAATGACTGCTCCCAAGGTCTTTGCAGTTTCTCATGTCCACAGTGGTGCTACGTAGTCTTCCCGGTGCCGGCGCCGCCACCTCCGGTAGTCTTCCCTGACGACGACGGCGACTCCCCCAACTTCTCGCCTTACTTGATCGCCATCATCGGCGTCCTGGCCACCGCTTTCCTCCTCGTCAGCTACTACGCCATCGTCTCCAACTACTGCACTCCCCGACGGAGCCGTCGAGATCACGACGACTTCCACCTCCACTCCGCCGGAGACCCGTCGTTCCACTACCAGGGGTGGCACTCCGCCGCGTACGGCCTAGACGAGGCGGGGATCCGGATGATCACGGTGTGCGAGTACCGGAAAGGAGATGGACTGGTGGGAGGAACAGAGTGCTCTGTTTGTCTGAACGAGTTCCGCGACGGTGACAAAGTTAGGATCTTGCCCAAATGCCCTCACGCTTTCCATGTCGATTGTATCGACACTTGGCTCAAATCCCACGCCAGCTGCCCCTTGTGCCGCGCCGGGATACTCACCGGAACCCAATCACCGCCGGCTGGTGTTCATCTGCAGACGGTGGAAGAGTACAGGGGAATCGCAGAAGATAGGCAGATCGTGATCGAGATACCGGATGGTCGTGGGGTTCTTCGAGGAGTGAGAAGGTCGGTTTCGATGGATAATTTCACGGTGGCTAATATTCTGCAGATGGAAGCGGAGGAAGATGAGTTTTCCGGCGAGTCGTCGTCGGATCCAGCGCCGGAAGTTTCAAAGTTGGGCCGGGAATTTAGAGGGTTCCGTTGCGTGAGTAAAGGGGTTGCGATGAAGAGATCGTTTTCCAGCGGAAGGTTGTTTCTGGGAAGGCAAGGAAGAGGAAGAGAAGCTGTTAATTAGTCGCCTTTAAAATCCCATTCGCCATTGTAAAACCTTGACGAAGAAGAAGATAAATTTTGCAGGATTAATTTCACCGAAGGTCCTGCCTGATCTTTTAACGATTTACCGAGCAAATCCTAAAATTTCACGCTTTAAGGTTACTGGCGCTAAATAATCATCCATTAAAAATGTCACGTTATTTTTAAAAGATTAAGAACTAACGGAATCGATGATTCCAAATATTTAGGGTTGACATGGTAAAATTGAAAGTTTTAGTGCTGATATGGTAAATTGAGAAAGTTCTTACGACTTTTGGGGCCATTTCCAAAAAATGTTAAATACGAGTACATTTTATTAAGATTAAGAAATAAATATTGTTGAGTAGAGGATTGGGCTGTAA
>JBBYHH010355550.1:0-12081 GCA_038382905.1 Daphne laureola | reverse complement strand
CTTCTAAATATTTTTTATAAATACCTAAACATCCATAATTTACATATCATAAAAAAAAAAAAAAAAAATTGAGCACACACACTAGAAATTTTATTGTGGGATATTTATCTATTTTTATTTTTTTTTAAATAGTTAGATCTAACAATACAAATACATTTGGTTATTTACGGATTGTGGGTATTCGTAAACCGCGGATGATGGTTAACCGCGGTGCGGATATCCTCTATCCGCAACCGCAATACTTACGGATGGAAAAAAAAATCTGCAACCGCAAACCCACGGATAAAAATCGCGGTTAAATCCGTCAATAACAGATGGTTATTCGCGGTTTGTGGTTTCTATCCATCCCGTTACCACCCCTATCCACGGACTAGAATAGAGGAAGGGGGGAGAAGGAGGAGGGTAAAACAGGAAAATAAACCAAAAAGTTTGCTTTTTTTTTTAATATATGTGCCAGTTGCAAATGTGCAATTAAATTGGGGTGTGAGGAAGTATATAATTTACCCACCTTTATTCAGAATATCGATGGAATAACTAAAAAATACTTCATCCTTCCAAAAAATAATGAAATGTTTGTTTTTCAGCATTTAATTTATGATTTTATTTTATAATTATTTTAAAAAATAAATTTAAGACTTTTGTATACAAATAAAAATTTCATGTGCCTATTTTATAAATATATTTTATTTACATTTTTTCTATTTCAGAATAATGTAGATAAATTGAAATCAAATGAACATAAAAAATCAAACATTTTATTATTTTTAGGACGGAGTGAGTAATTTGCTAAAAAAACAATCAATTTTTATAGAGAAATATTATATTCAGTGGCGGATCTACAAGAGAGCTTGTCCAACTCAAGCTAGGCAAGATTTGAATCCTAAAACTTAATAATTTATAAAAGTTGTAAAATTTGAATGTATGTTTGTTTGTTTTTTTTTTTTTTTTACACACCTAGTTTTTAGACATTAGATCCGTTACTTATAATATTGGCCTAAAAAACAACTAATTCTCGATGATTCGTGTCTCCATTAATTTCACAAATACATGAAGCATTCGACCATTACTCCTTTTATGATTCTTATTAATTAAAGTTGTAACCGTATGAATATTATTGTAGAATCATAAACTCTATTCATATTCACATTGCTAAGGTTCTATTAAGCTTCACTCGTGTTTTCTGTCCCTTCCCTTAATTTCGTCCCATCATCTATCATATGATCTGAACTATTCTCATTAACATGATTCAGATACTAACTTGACCGAGTTGATGTTGGGTTTTTTGTTTGGATGATCTCTTATACATTTTGGTCTCAAAAAATTTATATTCTAACCAATTAGAATCTACCACTATTATGGTTTCATCCTTGCCGTAAAATCACATTAACGTCCTTTTTAAATGATATTTGGTTCAAAGATTTTAAAAATATAGATTCTTAAAATCCCTTGCATGCATAAAATACTATGTTTGATTTATTTTAGAAAATAATTTTCCATCATTTTCAGAATCTTAGGATTCCTTATAAGTAAGGTATTTTTAAAATCCATAAAATTATTATATTAAAAAAAATTACAACAAAACCTTCAAATTTTGTATATTGACACATTTAATCATTGAACTTTTAAAAAATTTACAAATATTCATTAAAAATTACACATTTGATCCCTAAATTTTTGAATTTTTTTTCAAATTAATCCCTAAAAATTACACATTTAGTTCTTGAACTTTTGTAAATGTTACAAAATAATCCATATAAAATTATATGATTAATCCATAAACTTTTGTAAAAGTTATAAAATGATCCATATACAGTCCATATTATTAGAATCATTAAACCAAACATAAAATTGTAAGAGTATACATTTCTACTATCTATCATTAACATTTTCTATATTCTCACATTGCATAGATTCTTAGAATCAACGAACCAAACGCCTCTAAATTCATTGCCAACGAGAACAAAATTCCCCAAAGCAATGAAAACCATATGAAACAAAACGAAAGCATGTGGAATTGCATTGGGTATCATTGTTTCTTCACCTTGATGCTTGGTGAAGAGAGAGACGCTATTGCTACTGTAAGAGTTGCTAAAAGTGCTGATATGAAAGTAACTGCAGAAACTACTCCTGCATGTGCCCTTACACCCGATGGTACCTTCCATGTAACACCAGAACTCCTCTCGTTCCTTGAATTAATCTTCTCATCCAGCGAGAAGACCAAGCAAGTTTTGTTCTGCAGGTCACCTTCCATCATGCACCTCAAAAACAAATCAGGACCAGAAAACTTCACCGTCGAGTAACCACTTTCATCCAGCGGCTGCACCACAAAACACATGTTAGGCGGGGAAGAACGAAGAAGTTAAAGAGTCACCACATGCTAAAGTATTGGAGACCAAAGTGTAAATGACATACATGCTGCCATATATGAAGTGAAAAGAATACGGAGTGTATAATCTGATTGCTTACTGGATATCGTGCATGTAACGGGAGCTGAATGTTAAATTCAAGTTCAGCACTCTGTTTCAACAACAGGTCAGGACCAATAGCCATTTGGATCTCCACGGCAGACCTGTTAGAATGAAATGAAGGCAACTCCAAATTTCCATCGCCAAAAACAGCGATATTTGTGAACACTACAATTAAGAAGACTAACAAGTCTTAACAACATAGTTGATGAATTGACTAATATGGCATGCTTAGTTAAATTGACACTGAACAGGAAAGGGAAAGGAAAATGAAAAAGACAATGGCTTACCGCCCCTGTCTTGAAGATTCTGTAGTTCAAAAGGGTCAGCAAATACTCCAAGTGGCAGTCTTTCGGTAATTATTAGATCACAAAAATGTGGAGGCGTCTGAGGTTCAAGGTTTGGGTTGATAAACAGCCCAATGGATGAATATAGATGTCGATGAGAACCTTCACCAATCAAAGAACGTCTTAAGACTGAGAATCTCACAACAGCATTCCCATTGTTGGTTACCGGTTCGCACATAGTGGACGGAAGGTCGTGTTCAAAAAAGTCGCTGAACGTAGCATCCTCCAAAGTCTCATATTTGTCAAAATATGATTTCAGAATATATTTTTCAGAAGTGTTAAAGTATCTTGATGCGGGATTCTTAGTGTCATGTAACCCGCTCTCTGTCTCCTGAAACAAACAGACCATCATGAGACATTTTTTTACACAAGTTACACATAATTCACTTATTTTTCAGCCATTGAGTCCATCATATCCATTAAAAGTCTCATTGTCACTTAATACTCAAGAAAAAACACACTAGCAAGTAGCAAATTTTACACATGTGCTGTTCCTAGTGCAACCTTCATTAGAGGAGTAATAAGATGGATGCTAGAATAGTCATTGTCAGAGGTTCCTTTACCTGCATTAAGAAGTATTGGCAATAAATAACCTATAACAAAACTGTCATATGTTCAAGTAACTGAGATAATTTAATCGAGGGTATGACAAGGATACACATAAACATGCAGAATGGAGTATTAATAAGACAATGATAGTTAACTTACAAAAAACTTGGAGTTAGGAGTAAGGACTAACAACTCACCTCAGTTAAAAGTGATAAACAATGAACGTAAGAGGAAAAACCAGCAGAAGCAATAAGCATAACTGCCAATTTCTGGATTAAAGTGGAGGGGGAGGAGGAGGATTTGGAGGCCAAATGATCTCTCCTAGCAGCTCGAGCATTGTCATATTCGAACTTCAAAACCTTGGGTATATGCGAAGTATCCTTGACAAAAAAGAATCTTCCAAAAGCGCTCTCCTCAATCATGGGAAAGTAAGCGAAGAGCATGGAATTGACGAACCAGAACCAAAGGGCACCGAGAAGCGCGCCCAGAGTGGCCCCAGCAAACACCTGAGCGAGGGTGTGATACCCGAGATAAACCCTGGAATACATGGTGAGAAGGGCCAATGACCAGGGCAAAATGGGAGCCGCCCACTTGACCTTCACCTTCCAGATCCCGCCGATCCCTTTGAGGGTCAGGAGCGTGTAGTAGACAGCGAAGAAGAACATGTACTGGGAGTGGCTGGAAGGCCACCCGTGCGAATCACAGGTCTCCAGGAGCTCGCATGTGGCGGGGCGGGCTTGCTCCACGGTGGTCTTGATGAATTCGTTGACGAACTGGGAAATTAGGAGGCCGAGGGCGAAGAACATGCCCTGCAATTCGCGGCGGAAGATGAAGTGGGAGATGAATCCGCCCAAAGAGATGAAGACGGGGACAAGAGAGACCCAGGCGAGGAAGTGGCCCAGCTGATCGCCCCTCTCATACCGGACGTGGGTCAGCGTGACGGCCTTGAGTGGATGCTGGTGCGCCACCATCTCCACCTGACCTGACCCGATCTGCTCTGAAACAAACAAAAATATCTCTCTTTCTTTCTTTCCTTAAAAAGTTTGGATCTTTGCGTCGTGGAGATTGGTTGGCGGAAGGAAGGAAGGAAGAGTCCGGCGGAAGAGCCGAGACTGTTGGCCCCTCACGGAGATCTCGACGCGTGGCTGCCGCAAAAGCTTTCTCGCAATTGGAAGCGGAACGCAATTTTATGAAAAAATAAAGGATAATTATCGTTCGCCAAAATGCATCAATAGTCCCTTTACGGTTTGACTCGTGCGAGTTAGTCCTTTAAGTTTAACTCAGTGAAATTTAGTCTTTAAAATTTACGAAATGTAACGACTTAGTCCTCTAATTTATAAAATGTGTAAAGTGTACCGGTGATTCATTAATTTTAATTATCGTCTTATTAGGGTCTTATTTTAAGATTTCATCATTTTTAAGTCCCATTTTAAAAGTTATGTTGTACCGGTGGTCCTTCTATCTATTTTTACCGTGAAATTTAACAGATTCCAGAAAAAAGTATCATTTTAACTACTAAACTTTTCTTAAAAATTCTATTTGTACCACAAGTTTATAAAATAATAATTTAGTCATCCCTAAATAATTTAAAACTTAACATTGCCACCTAAAGTTTTCAAACTTAACCATTGACTTACTACACTTCCACCAACTTACTACACTTCCACCAACCACCGTACCGTTACCGGGCCACCGCCGGACTGTCGCCGGACTGTCGCCGGATCATTGCCGGACTTTCACCGGACCAAAATTTATATAATGAAGTTTTAATTTTATAATTTAAAATGATATAAAAGGAAATCACGAATTAAATGGTAAAAAAATTGTTTAACATAACATAACTAGACCAAAATTTCTGTCCTAAATAGAACAGTCAGCCTAATCGATCACTCAAAGGCCGGGTTTTTCTTTTCTTTCGCGCTTGTTCAGAGCGATTACCAAACTCGTACTCTCTTTGTTGGCTCACATCGAGAACGTCCCCATCTCTGTGATTTTAGCTCCCTTTCAAAATGGCCGACGACCTCTCGCCTTCTCAGAAAAGAGAACCCATCAAGGTTTCAGGTTCGTGCTTCTTTCAGTTGAGCTTGTCTCTAACGGATTACTGGTTTTTCTGCTCTGCATTACCGTCATTTCATGTGTTTAATCAATTTCTAGTTAGTTTGATATCTGTTTTTGAGGGTTTATTTTTTCCTGCCGCAGTCGGGTCCGTGGCGGCGCAGAGGCGGCGACAAACTGCAGTTTCGGTTGGGAAGGAGAGGAGAGAATCTCTGGTTCGAGCTAAGAGACTGTGTAGGGTAGGGACAAGTGGCGATACTGATGTATCTGTGGATGAGGACATGCCAATTGAAGAGGAGCAATCTATTTTGGAGGCACAGGTTACTTCGGTCGTGGCGGAGTTGAAGTCTGCATTAGCTTACCAGTGAGTTAATCTACTTTTAATAGGGTTTAAGATACATTCAACCAGTCTATGTTTTCTCGCATGGCGTTGCTTTTTTAGGTCTATCACAGTCTCTCTTTACCAATTAGCTTAAATATTTGAACCACGGTTATATAGAAATTTTAGGGTGTGCTCAAGAGAAGCAAATTTTTTTTTTCCCCATCCATGATCCATCAATTCAATCTTTTATTCTCACAAACTTCTCATCAATACATAAAAACGTACTTTTTTCAATTTTTTTTTTCCTTTCGAACATGCTCTTAGTCGAACATGAGAACTAGCGGTGTGAGAAGGAAGTTCAAGCTGGGTAATCGAATTTGCTTGTTATCATCTTTTTATTCTTATATGCACATTTTGTCTTCATGAAATGAAATGCATCTCAATACTATGGAGGCCATGATAACACTTAGTCGGGTTGTTTGCCGAGTACGAGTGGAGTGTGTTTCATGTCACTTGGTATAATTCAGTTGATCCTTGCCTGTGTACCATACCGATAATATTTTAGTTTATTTTAAGCCATTATTTTTCCAGGCAGTTCATCGCCAATCCCTGTCTAGTTCATGTCATTATTTAGTTGCTTATTTGGCCTATTATTACTTTAGGTTATCGACTCACAACATCATTATTGAATTCTCATCAGGGGAAAGGGTGTAATGCAGAAAAGGTTAAGTGTCCTTCGTGAGCTTAGGCGTTTGTTGTCAAAATCTGAGTTCCCACCAATTGAAGCAGCTCTTAAAGCAGGAGTGATGCCCTTGCTTGTGATGTGTCTTTCGTTTGGCTCTCCAGATGAACAGGTTTCAGGTGTCACCATTGATTTGCTCAAACCTCATGGATAGATGTTAACTTTTCAGCTTATTTGCATGCTCTGAATGTGATCTGCTGGCTGCAATTTGATTTCACTGAATGAAAGATAAACAGAACTGGAGCTCCTGACAACTGATTACACAATAAGATTTCTGTCAGTCATTGAATGGGCTGTTGCTCTAATAGGTACATATAGTTCTCACTGCTTCTTACTCTTTTGTTCTGCAGTTGCTTGAGGCAGCTTGGTGCCTTACAAACATTGCTGCTGGAAAAAATGAAGAAACAAACGCTTTGGTACCGGCGTTACCATTGCTTATTGCTCACCTTGGAGGTAAGTTATTGGTACATTCTTGGAGATGGGTTTCCTGTGCTGTATATGAACAAATCCTTATTATAATAAACTAGGAATTTTTTCCTAACCAAACAGGCCATTAAATTTCAATGTAAGGTCAGAAGAGAGGATGCCTCGGGTTGCCTACAAATACTTTAGAGCTAGGAGGCTGAATGGGCATCTTTCTCTGGTTATTGTGAATTAGTAATGCATAATGAACGCATTAAGAATTAGTTGTATGCCAGCCTTTTTTATTTTTGAATTATCTTGTGATGAAAAAAAACTTAAGTACTCGCAGGAGATTTGTTTTCCAATGCAACCAAGGAGGTTGAATTTGTACTTAATTATCACTCTGTTGTAAACTAATGGATAATTGCAGAAAATAGTTCCTTCCCTGTGGCTGAGCAATGTGCATGGGCTTTGGGAAATGTAGCTGGTGAAGGACAGGAATTAAGAACTGTTTTGCTATCCCAAGGGGCCTTGTCTCCTCTTGCAAGAATGATGCTGCCAAATAAAGGTTCTACAGTGAGGACTGCTGCCTGGGCTTTATCTAACCTTGTTAAGGTCTGAAAATTTTCATTTTCAATCTTTAGCCATGTGGTGTATGCGGTTGCTCTTCATTCTTCTTCTGTTTTCTTCTTTGGAACTTCTCTGTATGACGTAAAAGGTAAAACAATTGGATCCAGGGACCAGAATCTAAAGCTGCAGCTGATCTTATTAGGGTGGATGGAGTACTTGATGCAATCCTTCGACACTTGAAGAAGGCGTAAGTTGATGGCTTTACACTGATTAAACCTACAGTGGGGATTTGCTGTGTGTATGAGTACAACAGTTGAGATGAGATTTAGCCAGTTTGTTTTATAGGTTTTAAGACTGCTGTGATCTTCATCTTTAAATTTTCACCAGGTTCAGGAAGCTTTTGTGATAAATGGTCATCATAAGGCTTGTCTGCAATTTGGTTAATGGTATTCAGATGATCAAGCCTGGTTTCCAGAAAACATGCTATGGGATAAAATGTTAGCTCTTGTTTATTGCCTCATCTGAGTCTTTTTTTGGTTTGTTCTTTCTACTTTAATTCAGGGTAGTTATAGCTTCTTGCCTCAGAATTTTAATCATAATATATACCGAAGGTGGGTCAGTAGAGAAAAAAAAAAGGGCTTAGTGTATTAGGCACATGAGAAGTCTCAAATTAAACCATCTGTATAAATAACAATGGAATCAAGTACCTGATACTTATCTGCTTAAAACAATAATTAGTAGCATGTTCGTCCATGTAGGTTACTTCTATATTAGTTTCTGCATGAAGGTATCTTTAAATCAGCTTTGAGGACATATTCTCTAACCAAGAAATGTTGATCAATCTCAGTAAAACACGTTATGATGTCTTCAGGATTGAATGCTTATATCATCTAACATATCATTTGAGTTTCTGTGCAGCTATACTTTGTCTAATCGTAGGTCTTCTCCTAAAGTAATGGTGCTGCATAGTTTTCAGGATGACATTTTGCTATACTCTGTTTTTGTCTTTTTTTTTTGTTGCTTCCCAAAAGTTCTGGAAGCTGGTGTAATCATATGAAGGGTTTCATGTTGCTCATATAGCTCTATTGTAGGGATGAGGAGCTTGCAACTGAAGTAGCATGGGTTGTGGTGTATCTCTCAGCACTTTCTAATTTTGCTTCCAATTTGCTTGTGAAGAATGATGTCCTCCAACTGCTTGTGGAAAGATTGGAATCATCAAACAGTTTGCAGCTGTTGATACCGGTAACATTTGATTGAGTAACTTGTACTCTGACTCTGCTTATTTGTATGTCTATGGTTATTTTACCGGTTGGCTATGAGAGAAAGTGCTGCCGTAGAAGCTGTTGAGTCAAGAAAATGGCAGGCGATTTGAATGTACAATCATAATTCTAACTTGTATGTTGGGGTTCAAATCATCTCTTAATATTTATATTATGTCCCCATGCCCATAATTAAAGCCTTGTGGAAGTCAGGACCTCAGTTATCACAGACCATCTCGTTTTAAGAAACTTTATCGCCACCAACTTCTTGCAAGATGCACAAACTTTTGTAGGTAATCTATTTTGCAACTTTCTCTTAACAAGAAGTTTTTCATGTAGATGCTTAGAAGCTTAGGAAATCTTGTCGCTGGTGACCCATGGACAACTTCTTCTGTTTTTGTTCCTGGACATGAGATCACAGGCTAGTCTTTTTCTGCTGCTTTGAGTAGTTTTGACTTATGTGGATTTTAGGTTTTACTAATATATTTATGTTCTTCCATTGTTTTTCAGAGAGAGTCTTAACAGTCCTTGTGAAATTATTGAAGAGTGAGCACAGGGTCTTGAAGAAGGTCAGTGACTGTGACTTCAAGTTTTGGTTTCCGATCTACCAAAGTATTACTGTTTCTAACCAGAAGCTTAGCAATTATGCAGGAGGCAGCATGGGTTATGTCTAACATAGCTGCTGGCTCAGTGGAACACAAGCGATTGATATTTTTGAGTGAGGCAGTACCTTTATTACTGCATCTGCTTTCTACTGCCCCATTTGATATAAGGAAAGAAATAGCATATGTTTTGGGCAACCTCTGTGTTGCCCCATCGGAGGGTGATGGGAAGACAAATCTGATTGTGGAGCACTTGGTTCCACTCGTTAAAGGAGGTTGCGTATCGGGTTTTATCGATTTGGTCAGAACGGCTGACAACGAAGCTGCCAAACTGGGTCTTCAGTTTATGGAGCTGGTGAGCAGAACGTCTTATGAATCTTCAAATGCTTTTCATATTAATTCAAAACTTACTAAACCATTTTTACATACCACTGAAAACCTATGCAATTTTTTTTTTTTTTCTGAACAGCAAATAAGTTTTTATTTTATTTAAAACCATAAAAAATTACAAACTACTCCAAAATAAAATTTTGGGCAGACTCCTGAAATTAGACTAAAAGAAAACACCATAAAAATATCATAAAGCCCCCTTAAGAACACCAAATACCCAAAGGCTCAATTAATGATGCCCACTTCCCACTTCTCAACACCTTGAAACTGCAACTCCATACTTCCTGACTCATTGTACTCCTTGAAAACTGCAAAATGCACGCCTCCTCCCTACTGCCTCCTCCCTGTGCAATTTTAGTTACTAGTAACCCTTGTGTTATTGGAATCTTTGATGGTAAATAAATGTATATTATGGCTGACGAGTTAATGAAGGATTTTCTAGCTGCTTCTTGTGAATAATTTGTTAGACTTCCTTGATGTGTTACTGTTTACATCTATGACAGTAAAATTCCTGGTATTTTTATCTTCGCTTTACTGAAGACGCTCTGTTATTGTTAAGCTACCTTGGTTGGCAAACTTTCATGTGAGTTTCAACTTAGAAATTACTCTCCTTGTTATCCATTGTGCAGGTCTTGAGAGGAATGCCAAATGGTGAGGGGGTCAAGCTTGTTGAGCGAGCTGATGGAATTGAGGCCATGGAAAGATTCCAATTTCATGAAAATGAGGGATTGAGGAATATGGCAAATAGTTTAGTTGACAGGTACTTTGGGGAGGACTATGGTGTTGAGGAGTAAGTATTGGAGGGACAGAAACAATTTCAGGTGAGCCATCTCTGTGTGATCGTTTCATTGTAAAAAGCAAGATACCTGCAATGTCTTTTGCTGGCTGAGAAATGTTCCTGTGAGAGAAAAAAAACACTAACTGGTAGATTTTCAGAGGGACTTGTAACACTGTAGTCTGATTTTGTTGTAGCATTGAAGGTATACAGACAGCTATGCCTGCCCAATGCCACTATAATCTTTCTTTCTTGTTTTTTGAGATTCATTGAAAGTTGACATGGCACCTCTGGAAGCTTCATTGTTTTTTGAGATTCTATTCTAATATGGTTTTCAGTTGATTCCAGACTTCTGTGAACACACAAATAATGTTCAAAGAATCGTTGTTTAGGTTGGTTAACATGTTAATCAATCTGCCGTTGTGCCAGTAGTAGTAGTAGTAGTACATTGAATTTAGCAATTGGTTAGCCCAGACTACTTGTGTTTCCTTTTGGTCAGTTTACCCTGTTTACTATACATATTCTTTTGGAGACTTGTTCCTCAACTAAAAAATTGTTACGTATAAAAATGTCTGTAAAGTATGATTCAAGTGGATATCTATATATTCTTGTTATTAAATGTATACATTTTGATTTGAAGATAGATTTGGTAACTTAAAAAACATAGAGGCCAATTCAGCTGAAGATGACGAATGTTGACAGAGACCAAATGACGGATCTCATCAAATTTTAACAGTGCTTCTTTAGATATGAATAAAAAGGTGACCAATTTGACTTGAATAATGAGTTTGGATGATTTTATTTCCTATATTTGAAAGATATTGATAATTTGAAAATACAATAGTTTAAAATATACCTTCTTTGCTTTTAGAGTTTATTCAGGGGTAAAGTGCACTGATAATTCTATAATTTTAATTCATGCACTATTAGCTCTTGTTTTAATTTTTTGTTATAATAAAATCCTTTTTTTCCCCTATTTTTTCCATCCGTTTCCAATTAACTTTAACGGATTTCGTAAAAAAATGATAACTTCAGCAATTAAAGTTTTTAAAAAAAATCTATTTATATCTCAAGTTTCAAACTTAACTATTTATACACCCCGCTAACAATAACAAACTTAAATAATTTATCCCAAACTTTCAATTAACCCACTAATAGCCTTGCCCAACCTGTTGTCGCCGAACCGCCACTGATCAAGCCGAAAACACCGAGAAACGCTGGAAATGGCTCGGAATCGCGAAAACATGTCGGAAATCGCACCTCAGGGTCGGGATTCGCGAGCCCAGGGCAGAAATTCGCGAGCCCTAGGTCGTGGTTGCGAGCCTAAGACACCGAATCGTAGCCCTGTGCTCACAAATCGCGGCCTAGGGTTCGCGATTCGAAGACTTAGGGTGCGATTTTCGGCGAATTAGAGGTTGGGGCGTGGACATGGGTGATTTTGAGCGTTTCCGGTGATTTCTGGCATGTTTGGTGGCGGCGGTCTGACGGAGACGACGGCGGAGTTCCGACGGTAGCAGGGTGTGAAGGGTTGTTAGTGGGTTAATTGAAACTTGGGGTAGTTTTTTTTAAGTTTGTAATTGTTGGGGGTGAGTATAAATGATTA
>JBBYHH010355439.1:0-12081 GCA_038382905.1 Daphne laureola | reverse complement strand
ATTGCTAGTGAATGATGGAATTGTATGTGTTTAAAGGTTTAGTATTAGAATGGACAAAGATTGGAAGATTCTGATGCATTTTATGGAAATGGTCGGAAAATGGGAAAATGGTTAAGTCTCGGAATGGGTAAAAATGTTATGATGGTTATTGATTCTGTATTGTTTATGTGATTGTTCAGAGTTAGGGTGGGTTGCTGGAACATCCAAATGAAGACTACCGAAGATAATTACCGGTAGCGCACGAAAAAGGATCGGTTAAGGATCCGTCTGCTATTGTTTCCAGGTAAGGGTTCAACCTTCTTAAATGCATATTAAGGTAACCCTTAGTGCCATTTCATTTGGTTAAGATCAGTTTTAGACCGGTGGTGGGGTCTATGACTGGTTCCAAGGTAGCGGTAAAGGTGTGCAGGTACATGGATTATTCAACGGTTTCATGTGTCTCTGTGACCACCGAACCCTCTGTTCTGTCTATGATTCTGATTGCACTGTAATGTGTCGTGGTTCGCGCGTCTATGTGACCCGAACTAACTGGGTGCGACACAACGTGTCATGGTTCCATGAGTCTGAACGACCACCAAACCCTCTATTTGTGACATGGTTATGCTAATGTGATGGAATGGGATTGGTTCTGTGAGTCTCCATGATCGCCGAACCCTCTATCTCTATTTTCTCTATTATGATATGTAATGGGATTGGTTCTGTGAGTCTCCACGATCACAAACCCTCCATTTCTATTTCTGTATTCTGATTGGTTACGTGTGTCTATGCGACCACTGAACCCTCTGATTCTGTCTGATTCTGTTCTGAATGGTTCCGTGTGTCTTCATGACCACCGAACCCTCTGTTTCTGTTCTTTTATGCCTTTAGGGCGATGATGACGGTTATAAAGGTCCTAGGCCTTCGCTGGTACCATGCGTCTGTTTCTGTTTGTACAAAGTTTTTCTGTTACTCCCAGTGGTATGAAAGAGGACCACGGGAGGCCGTCGTGGTGTGTGGGATGGATAGGATCTAAAATTCTGTATACTATATATTATGTATCTGTTATTCTGACATTGTCATTGCAGATTATCATGAAGACAACTTTTATTTCTACCTAAACCCTTACTGAGTTCTCTCGGGAACTCACCCCTTTTATATAACTATATTTTCAGGAGCTTATAGTGTTGGACCGCTTAGCACTTCACTCGGTCTTATTGTGATTGTCTGTTAAAGGTATTGCTAGCTCCTTCTGATTGTTAAGGTTTCTGATAAGGGAAAGGGTGGGGTGAGCCCGATAGAGAAAATGTATGTGAATGGCATAATGGTTATAAAGTGAAATCGAAAGATAGGTCAGTAATATGAACGGAACTTATGAGAAATGGAAACATGATTCTGATATACGTAGCAATATTGGATGATGGATTTTCTGAACATTTCTGGATGAGCACTTTATATATAGTTGTGACTAACGGTTAACCTTTATGTTCTTTCTGTGTATTCATCAGCAACAGCAGTATCAGGTGTTAAAGTCGGGATCCAAAGATCCAACCACCGATATTAAGTGGTATTACCTATTGGAAGGTGGCTCTGTAGGTGTAGTTTGCATGCATACATGTAGTTAATTGGATATATGTTAAGTATTCTCATGGAATGATATGATTGATGATGTGTGAAACGTAATACTAATGAAATGTATTATCGATTATGTTTCATGGAATTTTTGATTGTATGTTTAATTTATCGGAGAGCCTATGCCCGGTAGTGAAAGGGCGAACTCTTTTCTGGTGTATCTGGTCTGAGCAAAGCTCAGTTTATCTGTATGTATTATAAATTCTGAAATGCAGGTATAAGGAAAAAAGGAAAATTTGTTCTGTTGAATCTCTTACAGGGACCTGGAAAATAGTTTAAACCCACATTAAGTGCTGCGCAATAGAAAATGGATCATTTAGCTCACCGCCACCCCGCGTCCGCTTCCCTTCGGGCCGTGTAGCGTGGGGGTGGTGGTGACAAAAGAGGCCAAGAAGATACCCAAAACTGCCCTTGAAGCTCGCGGTTCCAGCAAAGTTTCCAACGTGTTTCAAGCTTTGTTCTTGACAAAGAACCACCCAACCATCTTCCAACTTCAAATAGACTTATAGGTAAGAGTCTTTCATGTTTGTTCATCATGAAATAAGGCTTGGAAGTGAGAAACAAACTCACCTATCCTATTTTCTAGGTTTATCTAATTTCATGAAGGTATTAGAGGGATATTTTCTCAAGTTTTTCTTCAATAAATCTTCAAATAAATCACATAGGTGAGCTCTCTAATGGATGGTTTAAGGTTGGTTAAGTAGGAGGAAGTTTTGAGCAGATTGTTACTATTTTCCTCATTAGGGCCGATTTGTTAAGTGGAATTTTTGGAGAAGATTCGTTGGAGAAAATCTTGAAGTAAAAAGCTTAAAATGTAAGCTTTAAGTTGTTGTTGAAGTACTATGGAAAGAAATTTATGATTCGGTGTTTATATGAATATTTGGTGAATATTGGAAGTTGGTTGTATTTTGTAATTTTGCTCAAAACATCTTGGATGATGGATTTAATGGTGGAGTCTTGTTTGTGAGCATATTTAGAGCATGCTATATACTTGGAAGTATATCAAAATCATTAAGGATAAGAAAATTGTGTTTTGGCCGAATTGAGTATGTGATTTATGTTGATGATTTTTGGTGAAAATCATATTGATTGATGATGTGTTGGTGTTATTAAGCATGTGTGATAAAGTTGGAAGTTGAATAAATTATTTGGTGAGAAATCATGGGATGGCCGAATTGATTATGTGGTTTAATGTTGATGAAAGTTGGTGTTTATTATGGAAATGAAGTTGTATGATGTTATTTGGGTGATTTGGAACTTATTGGATTAAGTTTAAAGTTGAGAAAATAACTTGGTAGGAAAATGAGAATTTGGCCGAAAGTTTGGGGTAATTTTTTAGTATGATTTTGTTCGAGAAATCATAAAATAAAGTTGGAAAATGCATGCTAATAACATGTAAGGAAGTTGGTAAAAGTTTGGTTGAAATTAGAAGGAAAATAACAAATTTGGAAGATTTGAAAGTTGGGGCCGAAATTGAATAATGTGGAAAAGTTGGAGTTTTGGGTGAAAAATGATAAAGTATGGTGAAAATGAGCTAATCTGATAATTATGGAAAGTTTTGCCACTTTTTAAAAGTTTGGGACCAAAATAGAAATTTTGGAAAAATCTTAAGTGTTAATTGGTAATTAGTTGCAAATAAGTGAAGTTAAGCTCATTTGAAAGTTAAATATGAAATTTGGGTGAAATTAGGCACTTTGAATAAATTTGCGCTAAAAATGTAAATTTTGGAAAAATTATGGTTATATGGGACAATTTGTGGAAAATAAAGTGAAGTGATACACTTTTGAAGTTAAGTGTGAAAAAAGAGGTAATTTAGTGAATTTGATCACTTTAAGTAATTTTGAGCCAAATTAGAAATTTGGATAAAATTTGAGGATTTAATGTGTAATTATAGGTAAAAGAAGTTAAATTAAACTTCTTTAAATTTAAGTATGAAATTGGTAGCATTTAAGTGAATTTGGACACTTTATGCTAAATTGGATAAAATTATGCATATTTGCACATTCTGATAAAGTATAGGGACTTGCATATAATTAATCATAAATAATGATTAATTGGAGCTTAAGCGGTAATTGGATAAAATTACAAGTTGTTTAACCACTTTTAAGCTTAAGTTGACCAATATGGTCAAACAATTGACTTTAGTCAACATGTGGAATAATTGTTTAAGTAACGTAGAAATTTACTAAGTATAAAATCTTACAAAGTTTACTAATTGTCTAGAGTAAAAACTTTGCTAGAAATTAGTTGCTCGGGAACGACGCGGATATTTATTATCGACATTTAGGTAAGGGGTTTAACTTTCTTAATATGCGTTGCAGTTTATCTTCATGCATATTAGCTTAGTTAATGGCTAGTACTCGGGTCGAGGGTAGGGCCCAGTGACTCCCGGGGCTAGTTACATGGTAAGGTTATCGGATGCAGGGTTTTAAGCTTGGAAAAACCGATCTACGGATCAAGACCGTCCACTGATCAGACCGATCATGCAGAGACACTAGATTTGATAAAGGTCTTTTAAGACCAGCCGACAGTTTCAGGGAGTGCACCCCTTCCCCCCACGCTGGTACCATGCGAACGTTTTTAAAACCTCAAACGGAAATGGCTTATTGCCACCGGAGGGCTGTCGAGTCTGTTGAGCCGTCGTGGCGCAGAGAGATAATGTTCCACCCATGACCCTTCGGGATGAGTCAGGTGAAGACTTCTGACGGGATGTAAAGTCGAACATTCATAACATTTGCATTTCATTAACCATGTGATATTAGGTTGTATATAATTATTAGTACATTGCATACTAACCTTTTATGCAGGTGTTTTAAATAAAAACCGTAACCCTTACCTAACCTCTTATTGAGTACCTCTCGAGGACTCACCCCCAGTATATTAATATTTTCAGGAGACCCTAGTAAGAGACCCGCGGAATACATCCGCTTGGTCATAGTGAGTTTTTGATTACCAGAGGTATGTTATCACTCGTTGATAGTGGATTATGTTTCGATTAGGGGGTAGTCTCGATTGAGATGAAATGGTAGTAATTAAATACTGGATGAGCACACATTTGGATTTACTAACAGTTGAACTTCAATGTCCATGTTTTAGCAGCAACAGAAATACTTGGGTGTGTTAGTCGGTTGTTGATCCCGACTACTTGACATAGTATCTATTTCAAACAATGGCTAGACTCGGCTTTGTAGTAGTAACAACATGCATATTTAGTACTTATGGTTTGTGTAGTATTTTATCGGGGAGCTCTCACCCAACGAAGTGGGCGGGTCTCCTCGCTGATGTATTTGTGTTGAGCGGAGCTCAACTTATATTTTTGCTTACGCGCAATTTATTTTAAAACCACTAACGTGTTTTGGGTGCAGGTTTAAGGTTGGTTAGGATGCCTTAAAACCTAATAACGCGTTAGAATATAATACTTAAGAAATTTTTTTACAAGATCGGGTTTTGGGTTCACTACAACTTTGATAAACCGACGTCACCGCAGCCGTCCGCTCCCTTCCACCGCTTCTACCAGCTTCCGCCGCACCGGGAACGGAGGTGGGGTGAGAACATGGTATCAGAGCGAGGGTATAGCAGAGGTAGCCGAGTCGTGGCACACCGACATTGAGCGCCTTTTAGAGTAGTTGGACCTCCCGTCAGAGTGGATGGTCTCCTTGGCCGTCTTTCACCTACGTGACAGAGCGTATCACTGGTGGAAAGGCGTGGTCGGTACCAGGACAATACAATATACTAGGGATAGACGCCGGGACCCCAACATGAGATGGGATGAGTTCTCTCGCATATTTCTAGATCGATGGATTGGAGCTGCTGTCCGGGACCGAAGACAGACAGAGTTTAACTAGCTCACCCAAGAGAGCAGGACCATCGTGGACTACGAGCATGAGTTTGACCGACTGGTGCGGTATGTTCCCCAGTATGATGGCATGGAGAGTGAGAAGGCGAGGAGGTTCATGAAAGGACTTCGTCCTGAGATCAGGAAGTATCTGGCACCATTAAGTATCATATCCTACCTTGATATGGTGGAGAAAGCCTCCCTGATCGAGATAGAGGAGTCAGCCGGCAGAGCTGAGCCTTCCCGACCCCAGACTGGTGGGAGAGGTGCTGAGCTCCAGGGGGTGAATAGATCAGGCAGGACAGGCAGGATGGGCAGATCGGGCAGATCTGGCCCAAATGGCAGGGGCAAAGGCCTAGCTGGAGCAGTGCGATAGTGTCAGTTGTTCGGAAAATTTCACGCAGGCACGTGTCATCTTCTGTTAGGCCAGTGCCTTACGTACGGATCATCGGATCATTGGATGAGAGACTGCCCAGTGGCACCGGGGCAAGGCAATAGAGGACAGCCATGGTTCCAAACTAGGGACCCACCTGGCACAGTTGTGGAATGGCTATTAGGTCAGCGCGGAATTATCCCTCCACAGCCGAGGCCACAGATTGCACCGCCACAGCAGAGAGCACCTATATCACCATCGCCTCCACAACCACAGGCCCGACCAGGTTGGGTATACCAGTTGGCCTAGGGAGAGACTTCGTAGCGTGGAGCATTGGCAGGTACACTACTTTTGAACAACGTTCCTGTTCAAGCACTTTTCGATACAGGCGCTTCCATATCTATTATCTATCTTCCTGATATATACTTGGTCCGTACTACGGGGAGTCAGTACTTATTTTCAAATGAGATAGCTCAGGAATGTACGGTGACTATTGGTAGTCATCAGATACAATCGGACTTGTTGGTGTTAGATACACCCAAGTACGATGTGATTCTTGGCATGAACTCGTTGGACAAGAATAATGTTCAGATAGATTGTGCCAAACGAAACCTCATAATTACTGGAAAAGTAGTACCTCTTACTACTCCACCGGACCCTGAAGACATCAATCACACCATAGAGCTGACCATCATGGACCAGATTCCAGTTGTTAACGAGGAGGAGTACTGTGACCTCAACCCCACAGGTACACAAATAGAATTAGAGAAGATTCCTGTTGCACAACATTTTCCGGATGTGTTTCCTGAGGAGTTACCATGGATACCACCAGAGTGGGACATTATGTTTGAGATACATCTACAGCTAGGATCTACTACAATTTCCATTCCTCCCTATCGCATGCCGATAGTGGAGATGACAGAGTTAAACAAACAGTTGGATGAGTTATTGGAGAAAGGATATATTCGACCGAGCACGTCACCATGGGGTGCCCCATT
The DNA here is from genome assembly GCA_038382905.1 of Daphne laureola. Lineage (NCBI taxonomy): Eukaryota > Viridiplantae > Streptophyta > Magnoliopsida > Malvales > Thymelaeaceae > Daphne > Daphne laureola. The sequence continues at coordinate 5,267 of JBBYHH010355439.1, read as the reverse complement.
TCGATTCATTAGGAAGAAGGATGAGACCCTGCGACTGTGCATCGATTACCGACGGTTGAATGCAATCACCATCAAGAACAAGTATTCACTATCCAGGATCGATGATTTATTTGATTAGCTTAGAGGAGCGAAAGTGTTTTCGAAGATCGACCTGGGGTATGGGTACTTTCAAATGCACATGAGGGAAGAGGACATCCCCAAGATCGCATTTCGCACTCGGTATGGGCATTACGAGTACACAGTAATGTCATTTGGATTGATGAATGCACCAGTTGCATTTATGGATTTGATGCATCGAGTGTTTCGCCCGCATCTAGACTCCTTTTTTGTGGTCTTCATCGATAATATTTTGATTTACTCTCCGGATGAGGACTCACATAAGGAACATCTGAGAATCATTTTGGAGACACTTTGGGAGCACCGGCTTTATGCCAAGTTCTCGAAGTGCGATCTCTGGATGCGGGAGATATCTTTTATGGGCCACATCATTGGCGAGCACTGCATTTCAGTGGACCCGAAAAAGATCAGTGCAGTACAAGATTGGAGGCAGCCGATTATCGTCAGAGATATATGGAGTTTCTTGGGATTGGCCGGTTATTACTGTAGATTTGTACCCGGATTCTCCGTTCTGGCATCACCACTTACACAGCTGACCAAGAAGGGACAGACTTTCATATGGTCATAGGGTTACAAGCACGGTTTTTAGGAGCTGAAGCGGTTATTGACTAACGCTCCAATTCTGATCCTACCAGACCCGACAAATCTGTATGCTATATATACTGATGCATCAAAAATGGGTCTTGGTTGTGTGCTTATGTAGGATCAGCATGTTATTGCTTATGGGTCAAAACAGATGCGACCACATGAGCAGAACTACTCGATACATGATCTCAAATTGGTTGTGGTCATATATGCCCTAAAATAGTGGAGACATTACTTGCTCAAAAACAAGTTCCAGATCTTCACCGATCATAAGAGCTTGAAGTATCTGTTTACGCAGAAAGAATTGAACATGAGACACCGCCGGTGGCTCAAATACATGAAGGAGTACAATTTTACTATCGAGTACACCGAGGGTAAAGGAAATACGATGGTAGATGCTTTGAGCAGGAAATATACAGGGATAGTTAATGGTGGGGATCTTGGGAACAGAACCGAGGAGTCAAATATGATAGCTCTATGGCAGAAATGGCAGCAGTGGGAACATGCACATATCTGCACTTTGACTATCCATTCCGAGTGGTTGGATAGAGTCAGAGAAGTGCATAAAAGAGATTCAGGACTGAAGAAGCTATTAGGAGAAGATAACGGAGCATTGCGCCCGTCTTTTGAGTATAGGCAAGGACTGCTATACTTCAAGGGACGATTATATGTACTAGACGATTCAGCAATCCAGGATGAGATTCTGGAAGAGGCTCACTCCAGCAGACTGAGCATCCATCCCGGAGGTGAGAAGATGTACCATGATCTTCGTTCTCACTTCTGGTGGCCGGGGATGCGGAGGCATATTGCCACATATATGGCGAAGTGTGCTACTTGTCAACGAGTGAAGGTAGAACGTCAAAAGTTAGCCGGTACTTTACAGACATTGCCAATTCATGTTACGAAGTGGGGCAACATCACTACGGATTTTCTGACCGGTTTACCTCCGACTAGATCACATCATGACGCCATTTGGGTGATAGTCGATCACTTGATGAAGTGCGGACACTTTTTATCAATACGAGTGACAGACTCATTGGAAAAGCCCACCCAGCTATATATATGGAAGATCGTGTGACTACATGGAGTTCCAGACTCCATTGTATCTGATAGGGATCCACAATTTATTGCACGCTTTTGGGGTGCTTTTCACAAGGCTTTGGGCACACGACTCCACTTGAGCACAACTTATCATCCCCAGACCGATGGGCAATTGGAAATGGTTATTCAGATCATTGAGGATATGCTCAGGAGTTGTGCACTGGATTTCGGGGGGAACTGGGACCAATACTTGTCACTAGTAGAGTTCTCATACAATGACAGCCATCAGACCACTATTGGCATGGCACCATACGAGGCCCTGTATGGATGGAGGTGCATGACACCTCATTGTTGGTCCGAGGCATCAGACAGGATCGAGATAGGCCCTAAAATCATTGAGGAGACTACAGAGATGATCAAGAAGATACAGGCATGGTTAAAGATCGCAAATTATCAGACCACCTCATATGTGAACAAGAGATGCCGAGATCTACAGTTTGAGGTATGGGACAAGGTCTGGCTGAAAGTTGCACCGATTAAAGAGACCATTCGATTCAGAAAATGGGGTAAGCTGGCCCCAAGATACATCGGTCCCTATGAGATTTTGGAGTGTATAGGCAAGGTTGCTTATAGATTGGCCTTACCTCTGAACATGTCCGCGGTGCACAATGTTTTCCATGTCAGCATGCTCAAGAAGTGCATTCTTGACCCTATTCAGATGACTCCTATAGAGGAAGTTCAGTTAGAGCCAGACTTGTCTTACCAGGAGATACCGATCATTTTTTTAGCCAAGGATACTCGGAGACTCCGCAGCAAGTTGATCCAGATGATCAAGGTTAAGTGGTCACACCATTCTGATCGGGAGGCGACTTGGGAGACCAAGAGAGATTTGATTGATCATTACCCCGATGAGTATCAGTGCCTTAGGACACTCGTGGAGGACCAACAGTCCTAAGGGGAGGAGAATGTTACAGTCACCTCAGATGAATAGTATTTTCTGATAAGTTTTACCCAGAGGTTAGATTGTAACATTATCGGAACTCTATTTTAACATGTAATGAACATGATTTCTGATGATTTGATCATCCTGAGAATTAATTTGAGCTTACTTACAATAGATTTCACACTTTTAAGATGGTACTTGAATCCCGAGTCATTTTCCCAAAAATCAGTTTTTGGGGGTAAAATGGTTATTTTAGAAAATTGGATGAAAACACCCACTAATCCTAAACTAATTGTGGCTTCCGAATTGCTAAGTGAATTGGGTGGGGTTAGAAGTTGGTAGGTGGGCATGTGTTGAATAAGATGAAATGATGAAATGAGGTTGATTGTAGTAATCAACTTGATCATTTTAACTTGGTGTGTAATCTTAGCCTACCATTAGACTAATAATCCACCCATTCCACCCATTTTTACTACCTAAAATCGGGAGCCCACACCCATTTCTATCTACCATTTTCATTTCATCTCTCTCTCATTCCCCTTAGAACACGGTGGCTCCCTCTCTCATTTCAACAAGGATTTTTCTTCCATTTCTCATCCCTTCCTTCACTCATCTCCACCATCATCAAGACTTCCAAGGTGGTTGAAGAAGCAAGAAGCAAAAAGGTGCACCATTTTCTCCCCGAAGGCCGGCGGTTCCCTTCACCATTTCTTAGTGATTCAAGCTTGGTTCTTGGAGAAGAACTATCCTACCACCATCCATCTTCAAGAAATCACTAAGCCGATTTTCATCAAGAAATTTGGGAAGGATTTTGCTCAAGTTTTCTTCAAGGGATGTTCAAGGGAAATCTTAGGCGAGCTCTCTTAATCGATGATTCAAGGTTAAATTAAGTATAAGAATTTTGGAGCTCACTTTCTCTGCCATTTTCTCTAGTATGGATGAAATTCCTCAAGTGGAATTTTGGAGAAACTACTCACAACCAATTCTTGGAAAATTTCTTAAAAGGTAAGTTTTATGGTTGTTGATGAGTAGTATGAAAGATTTGCATGTTTTGATGAAGATATGATTTTTTTGTGAAATGTTGAAGTTGATGATTTTAGTCTAAAAATTCAAATCATGTTAGAAGTTGAATTTTATGTTTGAATCATGTTGTTAGGTGGATTTCCAACAAGTTTAATACTTGTAACAAGTTGAAAATCATTTTGGAACATAGAGTTCCTTTGAAGGCCAAAATTATTCATTAATATTTTATGTGAATTTTTCTTGAGAAAAATTCTTTTGAAGATGTTTTAGTGATGTTTAAAGACTCCTAAATCTATGGTTTAAGTTTGAAAAATAAATCTTCAGGGTATGTTGAAGATGAGGCCGAAAGTTGATGTTCTTCAATATTGATGTTCTTGGTGAAAATGATGTTGTATGTTGATGTTTTGATGTTATAAAGCATGATTGTTGAAGTAGAAACTTGAAGAAATATTTTGGTGGAAGATTTGAGTGTTGGCCGAAAGTTTAGGTTCATTTTTAAGCATGATTAGTTTGATGAAATCAAGAAATGAAGTTGGAAAAAGTATGTTTAGAACTTTGGAAAAGTTTGGTAAAAGTTTGGAGAAGAAAAATATTTTTGGCAAAAAGTTGGAGAATTGGCCAAAAATGACAAAGTGTTAAAAGTTGGATTTTTGGAATTAAATGAAGAATTTGGGAGAAAATGGGCTAATTTGGTAATTATGGTAAGTTTTGCCACTTTTTAGGCTTCGGGTGCAGTTTTCAGAGGTGCAAAATAGCGACTCACGTTTATTCCGTACGTGCAATTTTAATACTCTTCGTTAAATTGTCCATCTCAGATGTCACGCATGCAAAAGATGATGATATGGGAGCTGACATGACGTCTATTGCCCAATTATCAGCTGATGTGGTATTACAACCTCAAATTTAACCGTTCACCTTCACTGGTTGGAAGGGTCTGACTGGTTTGTGCTGCCTTCGGCGGTGAACGACGGCGCAGGGAACCGGTATTGATGCGGTGACGGACGGGAGAGAGCTTGGGGGCGTCGAAGGCGGAGTATCGGAGCAGGAGCAGCCTCAATACGCCGGGTCCAGTGCGAGTTGGGTCGGCGGGCCGTGATGGTTTCCTTGCCGGTTACTGCTCCTTGGTGGTGTGTGTGGGCTCGCTGAAATCTTTGTGGCGCGACAGTTCTGGGAAGGCTGAAATTGGGTGATGAGAGGTGGTGGATGGATGTGGGGAGGGAGGAGGCCGGCGGACGCGTCGGAGAAGAGAGGGATGCTGGATGACGTGGAATATACTTTCTGATGTAGAATATCAAATTTTCTAATGTTAACGGAATATGTCAATTATTGACAGAATATTCCCTTCGTTAGATGCTCGAGTAATTTATTTGCACTTTTTGAAGTCGATAGTCGTTATTTGCACTTACTAATATAAGTGAGTATTTATTTTGCACTTCTGAAAAGATGGGTAGTTATGTTGCACTTTTGGACCTAGATGGGTAGGTAATTTGCACCCGAAACCCACTTTTTAAAAGTTGAGGAACAAAATGGAAATTTTGGAAAACGTTTAAGTGTTAAT
>JBBYHH010355328.1:0-12082 GCA_038382905.1 Daphne laureola | reverse complement strand
AAAGCACTATGCTCACGAAATATACCAGGTGGACCATGAAAACTCCAGGATGATAAATAGACGTGACAAGATGGCAGTCATGGTTCCCTATTTTGACCCATTGGTCTTCACGGTGAGGATCGCAGACTGGGACATGGAACGCATCTATATGGACACACAGGAAAATGAGAACGTGTTGTTCGCTTCATCCTTTAAGGAACTTAAGGTATCCCTTTGCCTTGTAAGAGAGGTTAAGGGTCTCACCTACGGCATTGGGAGGGAGCCAATTACCACCCAGGGGGTCGTTGCCCTACCCTTGATGCTCATGGGCACAAGAGCTAGCAACAACATTGACTGTCACTTTACCTACATGGACTTCATCATTCTGGACATACCGTCGCCATACAATGCAATGTTGGGATGACCGGCTCAGGTATAATTTCACATCTATTGTGACGTTCGAATGCTGGTTATGGATTTCACCACCCCTCGTGGTGACGCAACCATTTTCGTGGACCATAACTTATCGCAAACAAATTATGCCAACACCTTGGCGGGACCTCCGGCTGTCCTATAATGCATGGCCCCTAAACAACCAAAGGACCCCGAGCGAGGAAAGGGCAGGGCCAAAGAGCCCAAAGCTACGGACCCTAACCTCTCGGAAAAGTTGATAGAGACAGAAGTGGCACCGGGAAAGAAGTTCAAGGTAGGGTCAGACCTTCCAGATACAGAACAGGCGGTACTTATCCACCTCCTCTCGGCAAACATCGATATGTTTGCATGGGGACCTGAAGATCTGCCTGAGGTCGACCCCTCGATTATCTCCTATCAGTTAATTGTATTCCCGGGATTAAAATCTGTTAGGCATAAAACCAGACCTATGGCCTCTAAACATAGAGAATTTGTTAGGGCCGAGGTGAAAAAAATCTTGTATGCAAATATAATAAAAGAGATTCATTACTCTGAGTGGTTAGCCAACGTCATTCTCACTGATAAAGAGAACGGTGATTGGCAATTATGTGTGGATTACAAGGGAGTCAATCGAGGATGTCCTAAAGACCCCTATCCCCTCCCTCCGATTGACCAGCTAGTGGATTCCACCTCGGGCTTCCATGTCCTATCATTCATGAATGCCTACACTGCCTATCACCAGATACTCATGGACCCAAAGGATGCATTTAAAATAACCTTCACCACAAGGGAGGCCGTATACTATTATGTCTGGATGCTTTTCGAGCTTAAGAACGTTGGCGCTACGTATCAACGTCTAATGAATAGAGTCTTTGCCGGACAAATTAACACCAATTAAGGGACCTTGAGGCATACGTAGATGACATCATTGTCAAGAGTATGGCCTTTAAAGAACACTTAAGGGACCTTAAACAGACTTTTAGTGCGCTAAGGAAGTATAACATAAGATTGAACTCGAACAAATGTGTCTTTAGAGTAGGGGCAAGACTAATTAACACCAATTAATTACAGTGGGGGACATGGAGGGGACACCATAAATGGGGATAGAGGATCTACACTCATACATGATCTCCAGGCAGGGGATCGATGCTAATCTAAACAAGATAACAACTATTACCAACATGAAGACCTCGAAGGATTTGAAAGGGTTCCAACAGCTCACGAGTCGACTGACGGCCTAAGGCTACTTTATCTCTAAGTTAGGAGATAAAAGTGAACCTTTTCTGGAACAGCTCCGCATGAAGAAGGGTGCACACTGGAATAGAGACTGCGAGATAGCCTTCGAGGCATTTAAGGCACACCTCGAATCACTTCCCACGCTGAAGTGCCCACAATCTGGAGACCCCCTAATCATATATCTCTCCATCACGAACAGCGTGGTGTGTTCAATTCTCGTAAAGGAGGAAGGTGACGTCCAGTGGCCAGTATACTACGCCAGCAACACCTTACGAGGCACATAGGCTAATTACCCACCTTTACAGAAGCCCATCTTTCCTCTTGTCATATCCTCTCGTAAGCTGAGGCCCTATTTTTAGGGACATCCAATCATGGTACAGACATATTTACCTCTCAAGGACATCCTGATGAGGCTGAAACATTCTGAGCGATTGAGCAAGTGGTGCATCGAGCTTGAGCAGTTCGACCTGATATTCGAAGCCAGGAAAGTCATCAAAGCCCAAGTCTTGGCAGACTTCATGGTAGAATTTACAGGCCCATCACGGGAGGACAATAAAACCAATAAAGGGCCTGATCACCCAGAACCCCTATAGTGGAGGATGTATGCGGGGGGTTTTATCTCAAAGGACCCCTAAGAATGGAGGTATCACTCCAGGTCTGTTTCCAGTTCCTTGTAACCAACAATACAACGGAGTATGAGGCTCTAATAGCAGGCCTCAAGCTTGCACAGAAGTGAAAATTTGACGCCTAGCCATTCACAATGATTCCCAGTTAGTCGTTATACAGGTAAACGGTACATCAGAATGCAAGGACCCAGCACTGATGAAATATCTAGCCCTCATAAAGAGACTAGAGGCAGAATTTGAATATTTACAGCTAATAAAGATCCCTCGGGCATAGAATGATCATGCATATAAGTTATCCAAGGGGCGGAATCGGGCTTCAAGAGAAACAGTAGTTACACCCTCAATTCACCAGATCATGGCTAACAACCCACAAGCCCCATCAACCGTAGATTGGCGAGAACCCATTACAAGATATCTATTGATAGGGACCGCGGTCAGAACTCCCTCCGAGCAAAAAGAGGTTAGGAGTCATTCCTTCATATTCATCGTAATTAACAAGGACTTATGGCATAGAGGTCATGCCACACCACTTCAACGATGCTTACCCCCATCCGACGCAACAAAGGTGCTGAAGGAGGTCTACCAAGGAATCTGCAGGGCCTACATAGGGATAGATTCGCTCACCCATAAGTCCCTCCGACTGGGATACTATTGGCCGACACTCAAATACGACGCAATAGAGTTGGTACGAAAGTGGCACTCATGCCAAATCAACTCCAGGGTCCAACGATTATCATCAACAGAGTCACTGTCACTGACATATCCAATCCCATTCGCGCTTTGGGGACTGGATCTTATAGGACCAATCCCCAAAAACCAAGGAAAATACCAGTATTGTATCGTGGCGGTCGATTACTTCTCAAAGTGGATTGAAGAGAAGCCCCTTCCAAATATAACAACGAACATAATCATTGATTTTTTGTGGAAAGATATAGTTAGCCACTACGGCTACCCTTGAGCTATCATCACGGACAATGGCCCCCAGCTAGCCAGTATCAAGATGAAGGTGTGAGCTGAAGAACATGACATCAAGATGTGCTATGCACCGGTGGCACACCCTCAGTCTAACAGACAAGTTGAGGTGTCGAACAAAACCCTTAAAGAAGGGCTCAAGAAGCACCTCGAGGGGGTAAAGACTCATTGGCCGGAGGAACTACCAAGCATCCTCTGGGATTCCAAAACCACTACCCGCACCCCGACATGAGAGACCCCTTTCTCACTGGTCTATGGGACAGACACTTAACTTCCTATCGAGGTAGACGTCCTCATAGTTTAGATCATAAATTTTGATCCCTCAGCAAATGAGAAAGGCCTCCATGCGCAACACGATCTCATTGAGGAACTTCGAGAAGGAACAAGGATACGCATGCTAGCTTTTAAGAAACAAACTAGACTCATCCATAATGTTAAGGTTCGACTAAAGCAACTAAAGAAAGGATCTCTGGTACCTTGGAATTTGAGCTCGACGGAAGAAATGAAGGCCACGACACCTTTCTCCTAAGTTGGTAAGGACCCTACATAATCAATAACTAGGTCCATCTGAGCATTTTTTAACTCAAAGGTTTCAAAGGCAAAGTTCATGAACGTATATTTCACGCGGACAATCTACATCCTTATTATATTTAGAATTCTTTGGAGGCAGTTTGTTGTTATATATGTTTAGAATTCTCAAAGCAGTGTGCCATCATCTACAACTTAAGTTTTAAAACATCATTGTGCCGTTATCACTTTTATTTCAACACTTGTCAAACACAAAGGAATTTTCATAGCGAATGTTCAAATTTAACCTACACTTATTAAGGTTAAAGAGTTGAGGACTAGACCCCATTAAGGTTAAAAATGCAGAAATGGGGACCACGTCCAATAAAAGAGAGTTTTCCCCAGCCCTTTGTCGACTACGAACAAGGATAGCCCTCTGTCGAGTATGAACAAGGCTGAATGCTGGCCCAAACCTGACAAGTGATTAAGCGCCTAGATTGAATAAAGTTCGCGAAAAACATATATCATTGAAAGTTACAAAATCATCTTGACATACTGAACATGCCTGAGAGGGGGTCACCACATCATTTTTTAGTGCCTCCCCCAATTGCATGTAGTACCCCCTTAGGGGAACCCTTAACATCTATGTTAGGATAGGGTGGCACGCTGGGTCCGTCAGGTGACAGGATAGGTGATGCAGCTGCAACCTCCACCGCTGGGGGCTTCACAACAGCAAGCTCCCCACAATCAAGGTCTTGGGGGAAATTATCATACCACGTCGGTCCCATTTTTTAACCCTCCCTCCCCCACTTAGCAATGAATGCAGGGGAGGGATCGTTGAGCCTGGAACTGTTGAGATAATAAAATTTTGCCCAGGACATGCCTCTTCCACTTGATGGCGACACCTTAAAAAACCCTCCTTGTACTGGGCCATGATCACCTCCAAGGAAGCTTGCGTCTGAAGCCGAGCCACTATTTCCTGAAATCGCTGAACGTGGGAATAAATGGGAACCCTAGGAAAAATAGCATCCCCGTCCGCCTCATTGCTGTAAAGGGGAGCCCCCAACTGTTCCTCCAAATCAAGGAAGGCCCCCAGATCCTTTTCACAGACCTTCGAGACCACCTCCATTTTGGAATCCTCAGCCTTCAAGGCCTCTTCTATAGTGGTGGCCCGTAATGTAAGAGCTTGAAGGGTGGTGTCCCAATCCTTCAACTTAGTGCTCACTAAAGATTTTAGATATTTTATTCTTCTCATTTCATGTTCATATGATCACATAAACATACTTTAGTGGTAGATTAAAAGGCATGATGTCTCTTGATAAATCATGCTCATTTATACAAGAACAAGTAAGTGGAAGGCATCATAAATAATCATACATTAAAGGGCCGAAACTATGTACCTTACACCTTTGGAAAAGTGGCTTAAGAAATATGAATTCCTTGCTCCAAACGTATACTCCTTCCTCGCTCATTCTTGATGGATTGACTCCTTGAATTCTTCAAGGATGATGGTGGATAGAGATGAAGATGAAGAAGAATCCTTTGAATACCAAAAGGAAGAGAAGAAGGCGGACTTGATAGAGATTCCAAGAGATTGAATGTGTTGAAGATAACACAATATTGATCCATCCTTAATCTTCAAGAATTACCAAAAACTTGCGCCAATTGAGAGAAAATGAAGAAGAAGAATATTGTAAGAGTTATGTGAACTCCCACTCACACTAAGACACTTTTGAGTTCCAACTCCTACTCAAAACAAATCTCTCAAACACAAGCGAAAGCAAGAAAAATTCATATAAATGGAGTTAAGGGTGTGACCTCAAGGCACACACACATCAAGTCTCTTTCATTGTAGTTGTTAGACTCATATAGAAAGATTGTCCTCTCATCAATACACTTGAACTTATCAAGACACTTTAATGCTCTTGAACTCATTAAGTACTTCTGTGTATTTTGTTTGAACTTCTTCAAACATTGATTGAACTTATCAAGTATTTCCTTTATAAACCCCAGACATAATGATATATTTTCTTAATCACAACCAGTCTCTTTTTGAGAACTTCAACTATTTGAAATTTATGATTATATTAAGAAACTGAGATCTCATTATAAATACTCATAAGTTAATCTAAATCATACACATATTATGTGGGTCCAAGATTTAAGTTTTATAGTTTATGTTGTTGATTTTAGATCGTCCTAGAATCTCTTTTCATCCACAAAAGTTCACCAATTTTCACTTTAGTGGCAGATTACATAGCATGATATCTTTTTATTTAATCATGCCTCTTTCCTGCATTCAAGTAGAGGAGAAGAACATCATATATGACTATAAATGAAGGGGATTAAATGCATACATTTCCCTAGATAAAACAGCTTAAGGATTGCAAATCCTTGCTCCTAGAAAACATATGCTCCTTCTTGATGTTGGCCAAATTCTTCTTTTGTTTCCTTCAATAGTGTTGGATCTTTTTATTCAATGGAAATGGATGAATTGAAGGTATATCAAGGAGTTGGATGTGTGGAAGGGACACACAAAAGATCTACCCAAAATACTCCTAATGAGTTCTACTAATTTTGGATAAAGTGAAGAGAGGAAGAAGATGAAGATGGAGAAGAACAAGAAGCAAATCTTGTGTATTTTTGTGGTATAGAGGCCAGCCCCTACTACAAACTATTTATAGATAAGTAGGATGCAGTTAAGGGTGGTTGTAAATCCCTTCTAGGCTAAAAAGTTGCACCCTTTTGGCCTAGGGAAGTTACTTCCGCCATAGTACACTAATAAGGCCTCCTACACTTGGTAAGCACCCTTTTTGGCGAAATGGTGCCTTCTTGGGAGGCACCTCTTCACCTAAAATAGACCATTAATGCTGGACATGAGGAAGTTACCACCCTAGGGGTGTGCCTCATGTGGCAGGGTGCATACACCTTGCACTTTTACATGCTCTTTTACGAAAGTACCCCTATTTTTACTAAAAGGGTGTCATCAGGTGTTACCACTAATGAAACATGATGAAACATCACAAAAACATTCCAAATGATCATTAGACATATGATTAATCTCCCTTTAGCTCCTTTCAGCTAAACTTGAGCTGAAAGTCACTTCTTCATCAAGACTAGCTCACTTGAGCTGAAGTTAGCTACTACTAGCTAACTTGAGCTGGAGTTAGTTACTTGTCAACTAACTTGAGCTAGTACTAGCTACTTTTAGAAAGTGTGAGCTAATGTTAGATACTCCTAGCTAACATAAGCTGGGGTTAGCTACTTCTAGCTAACTTGAGCTTAGGTTAGCTACTTCTAACTAACTTGAGCTGGAGTGGAGCTGGGTATAGCTACTTCTAGCTATAGTGAGCTGACAATGGGTTATATTTATCTACTTCTAGCTAATATGAGCTAATGTAAAGATACTCCAAGCTCCCATGATATGAAGGCAGCTGGCATGAGCTGACTTGAGCTAAGTCTAGCTACTTCTAGCAAGAGTTGAGCTAAGGGGAGTTACTTCTATCTACCTTTGAGCTGTTATGAGTTAAGTTTAGCTACTTCTAGCTAAACTAAGATTAGATGAGATGAGGAAAGCTACTTCTAGCTACCCTAAAGCTATGGTGAGCTAAGTCCAACTACTTCTAGCTGGGTTAAGCTTAGGTGAGCTACATATAGCTTTCTATGAGCTCAAACTTAGCTTTATGAGCTCAAGTACTACCTCAAAAGCTCTTGGTGTGACCAGAATTCTAACAAACTCTCACTTGCACTAAGAGGCTTTTAAGTTCCAAACTCCTACTAGAAATAAATCCTCTTAAACACATTATAATGTTAAAACTAACAAGAACATTCATATAAAAGGAGTTAAGAGTGCGACCCAAAGGTATACACAATAAATCTGTTTCATTATGGTTGTTAGACTCACAATGAAAGATTGTCCTCTCTAAACAAAACAACTTGAACTCATCAAGTGTTCATGTGTTGTTTGAACTTATTCAAACTTGGTTGAACTTCATCAAGCTCACTTGAACTTTATCAAGTGATCCCTTTTTAGACCCTACACATAATGATACACTTTCTTAATCACAATCACTATCTTTCTTGGAATTTCAACTTATTGAAATCCATCATTGTATTAAGTAGTGAGATCTCATTCAAATGACTCATAATTCAATCTAAATCATACTAAACATAGTATGTTGGCCCAAGATTGAATTTAGAGCATATGTATCTGATGGCCGATAGGCCCAAATCAAGTCTCTAAGGCCCAAAGTGGGTCTATAGACCCAAAAACCCCACAAGAACGCTTGAGTCAGAAACCCAGAAAAGGGGGCCGATTAAAAATGACTGAAGGTATCATAGCCAAACGCACACATCCACAAATTGAGGTCATACCCTCAGCGCATTACAACCCGATGGCTTGCGTACATGATATATTTTCCACCTGTCCTCTGACACCAACCGCCTATTTCCTATCAAAGTATTATAGATGTGCCACTCTATTAGACAAGACTATATAAGCCTATATCAGTCCATCATTTAAGGTAACTATTCACTCTGCCCAAGGTCTGATACATTCTCTCTACCCAATATATTGACTTAAGCATCGAATGACCCACCACCGGGCAAAACTCTGGTGCGGTCTATAGATTCTGTCAACTGCATAGGTTAACCCAACACATAGAGATGGAGCTGAATGTCATCAAGACCAGAAGTTGGAGACTTAATAACATGGTGGTCCCCATTGAAGAACCGCCATCAAATAGCACCATCTATGGGAATGGTGGAAGCCCCCGGGAGAATGCCAGTAGACAGCAGTTGGTGGGGGCACCCCGTTCCCACGAAGCATGACCTAAGCGTGAGAACCCCCTCATCGAAGGTTCGGACCCAGAGTACACCAAAGGCACATCTGTCGGTCCAACCGATGAACTAGATAGCCTTAGTGACTCTTTAAGTCTTGAGAGGAGCAATTTCAGGCAAGCATCGAATATCCCAGATCCAGCCCTAATCAGAACCATCAGGATGGTGATGGTAGAGGAAACACAGAACCGGTGATGGAGGATGAGGCATTCCTGAAACAGATCATTCACCTCGCATTCCAACCACGGCCCCCACCTTGGAAGATCCCGGACTCCCAGTCTGGAACTCGTGAACCATCCTTACCCGAGGGGAAGGGAAGTTCAGAGATCCCGATCACCAAGAAACTGGGACCGATCCTCAATGCCTGAATGATTGACAAGGGAAGATCCGAGAGACTAGGTCATCAGACAGTTAAATCGGAGAGTGGAAGAACTAGAGAGGGATCCTAAGAGAACATTGGAAGAAAAATCATGGGGATCCACAAATGAAGAAGGCCCATTCACTCACAGGATTCAGGAATGCCCAATGCCGAGGGTATTCAACCTCCCACATCCTCTGGAAATCTACCACGGCACGAGTGACCTAGATGCAGTCATCAGGAAGTATAAAAGAGCAATGAAGTTAAAAGGAACAAATGAAGTTGCGCTATGCAAGTGTTTGGAAGTAGCCCTCGGAGGCTCGGCCTCCAACTAGTATAATACCTTTCCCTCAGATTCAATTTCTTCCTTCGGGTAAATCGCTACTAAATTCACGATCCACTTCATCGGGAGCAAGAGGTCAGAAAAGTGAGCGATCCAAATGTTTGACATCAAACAGAAACCGAATGAAGGCATTCAGGAATTTGTTAAGAGATTCAATAGAGAAGCGGTGCACACATCCGACCTCACTGATAACATTTGCATCATGGTGTTTGTTAAAACCCTGTTGCCGAACTTAAGACTGGCCTATGAGCTGTCCAGAAAAAACCCTTCATCCATCAAAGAAATGTATTCGATGACCCACGAGCACATGATAGCTCAAGAGCTACTGTCTCAGTGGGACATCAAGATTGAGGGCAAAGAAACCTGAGAGCACCAAATGGAAGAACGGAGAGGTAACTCAAACTCGAGGAGCTCGGAAGGATGAAGAGTATAGAGGAAAGAGTTCAGGAAATCCATTTCACTGACCCTCCTCAATACTTCCTGAACTACCATCTAGCTGCTCTGAAAAGAGAAGGAAATGTAAACTGGCTGAGGGCAATGCTAGAGGGAACCAATCGCAACAAAGGAAAGTACTATCAGTTTCATCAGGAGAACGGTCACGACACTGAGCAATGCTATCAGCTAAAAAGATACATTGAGCACTTGATCAAGAAAGGCTCCTTCGCCCAATACCTGAAGATGCCTTTGGGCGATACAGAAAGACAATCCCAGGGAAAGGAGAAGATCGACAATGAATGGTCCGAACTAGAAAAAAGAGGAAGAAGGAGGTCGCCTGGCCGAGCCACTGGTATAATCAATACCATCACCACCACCCTAGGTTTAAGCGAGAGGAAGAGAAAACCAAGGGAGATTGCATCTCTCAGCTACGGTGGTCCCTCAGAAAAGGTCAAGAGAGCCGATGGCTCAGAAGTGAAAGTCGCGTACTTTGACCCACTGGTCATCACTATCATTTTCAGGACAATTGATCTCAAGAGAGTTCTCTGTGATGATGGCTCGAACCAAGATGTGCTATTCTCCAAGACATTCAAAGAGCTAAGTCTGAAGTCCAGTAAACTGACCCTAGTGAAAATTGCCACGTACGGGGTGGGACCAGATGAGTTACCTATACTCGGATGCATCGAGCTTCCAATAATGTTCGTTTGCTCGGGCCCCGAAGAGGAAGTCAGGTACACCACTCTGATGGTCAAATGGCTGGTTATTGACATCCCCTCAGCATACAATACTATCATTGGTAGAGAGACTCAAGGGGCCATTCATATGAGAAGCGACGTCAAGTACCTGACAGTGACATTCGAGACAAACGAAGGTGATGCATCCATCTATATCAATCAAAAGGAAGTAAAGGATGTGATGGCCATCAGTCAGAAACTCTCGAAAGCTAAGGACAAGAAGGCAGAAGAAACTGATGACCTACTTAGAGAAGAGGTCATGCTTACCGAGGGGTAATCTACACGCATTGCTAGTAAGCTTCCCAAGGGAAGTAAAGCCAAACTTGTAAACTTGCTTCAGGAAAATAAAGATCTTTTCACCTATTCTCCAACTGACATGTCTGGGATTGACCCTGAAGTAATCCAACACAATCTTTGCATTGACTCGAACGCAAGCCCGATAAAATAAAAGAAGCATAATAACATACCACTCAAAAGAGCCTTCATCAAGGAACAAATTTCTAGATTACTTGATGTCGCTGTCATTAGAGAAGCTTCTTACCTGAATGGTTAAGAAACCCGGTGGTTGCATCTTGAGAAGATAGTGACAAGCTACGCATGTGCATTGACTTTACCAACATAAATGACGCTTGCCTGAAGGACTCCTACCCTACACTACCAGTAGACATGTTAGTGGACTCAACATTCGGGCACGCCAGACTCAATTTTCTTGATGCCTACAGTGGATACCATCAAATTCGAATGAATCCCAAAGATGAAGAAAAAATGTCATTCATCAGTGACTCCGGCATACATTGCTACAAAAGGAAGCCATTCGGGCTAAAAAATGTCGGAGCCACTTACCAAAGACTCAGGGACCGAATATTCAAAGACCAAATTGGTTGAAATTTGGAAGTTTATGTAGATGATATTATTATCAAAAGCAAGGAAGAAGATGACCTGATCCGGGACATATAGGAGGTCTTCGATCGGCTCTGAAGGTATGACCTAAGACTCAATCCTGATAAATATGTGTTCAGCATTGCAGTAGGGATGTTCCTCGCGTTCATGGTCTCTAAATGATGAATAGACGTCAATCCATCCAAGATCAAAGCCCTCATGAATACAAAAACTCCAAAATCCATCAAAGATGTACAAAGGTTGCTCGGGCGAATAACAACCCTGAGTAGATTCATATCAAGGTACAAAGACAAATACAGACCCTTCTTCAAATTGTTGATCAAGGAAGGGGCCGAACCTGGAAAGATCGACGTCAATAAATGTAAGAAGCTAATAAAAAAACAAAAGGCAGCCCAAAGGGCCAGCTTCGCATGGAGCTCTGAATGCCAGAATGCATGGGAAGGCATAAAAGCGTATTTGGAAGAAATTCCAACACTGAAACAACCAATTGAGGGAAATCCATTGATAGTATACCTAGAGGTCAGTGATAAAGCAGTAAGTTCAGTCCTAGTTCAGAAAGATGATAGAGGACTCCAATGGCCAGTATATTACGTAAGCAAAACCTTGCACGGAGCAGAAGTCAGATACCCGATGCTTCAGAACATAATCTACACCCTCGTCCTCTTAGCACGAAGGTTAAAACCATATTTCCTGGGGTACAACATCTTGGTCTGAACCAGTTTACCAATCAAAGACATCATGA
>JBBYHH010355217.1:0-12082 GCA_038382905.1 Daphne laureola | reverse complement strand
AAAGATCAGGATTCTGTTAGTTTACATATATAGCATAGACTGATGTGTATAAGAGGGGAAGAAAGACAGATTGAAGAGGGACACACAGATTGAAACCTTTTTCGAAATCTCTCTGGGATTCTTCCGGTTTATATTCTTTGACAATAAGCTTGTGGATTCATTGCAGAAATTTGTATGGTGCAAAGAATTTGGGACAAAGAGTGCTACAAAGAAATACCAATAGGAAGATCTTGCTGAAAAATTGAAGTACCAACCATTTGAGCAGGTTTTTGCACTTGGGTAAAATCCAAATAGAAGTCAGACCCATTGTTTTTTATCCACTTCCCACCAGAGAGAAGGACAAATGGCATTCCCACGAAACTGTCATCCTCTATCTCCATCTCAATGTATTTAACCTGAAAGGACAGAGCAAACTTAACTACCGAGACAAGGTTCAAATATTTTAAAAATAAAAAAACAAAACAAAATGAAATGAAAAAATTGCCAGAATTTTCTAGTTTCAATTATTAGACCTGCCTGCCTAAGGCACATTAGATAGGTCAAGTTTTAACAAGAACCTGCACTGGCAGATCTAGGGAAGAGCTCATTGAAAACTGTGTTTCAGCAGCACCATCCAGAGATACAGAACCTGAAGGAAGTAGACCTTCAGGAGGTGCCTGCAAAATATTGCATCAATTTAGCAGAAGTTGCGATTACTATCTACAGGAAGCAAATCACCATACTTGTAACAGTTCAAAAATCATACCAACCACTGGCCAGCGCTTTTAGAGAGAGCCCAATGAAGGGTCAGTGGCTCTTCAAAATCTGTGGCTAGGTAGACCTTCCTCTTATCACCAGACTTAGTTGCAATAACCTGGAATACAGTTGCAACATCAAATTAATCTCTCTAATATGGCATACGTCCATGTAGATCGCACAATATCAGTTAATGGACCATGCTTGTAGTAACTATATTAACCATAATCATCTCATTAAGACTTTTCAAAGGAAGTGGAGAAAACTTATGACAATGAACGATTCAAATTTCATCTCAATATCATGTGAATACAAGTAACGGGGAAGATGTAAGACTTAAAACTATTACACATTACTTCTGCATCAACTCGTAAGGTGAATAACTTCCGATAGTTTATTCATGCTCATGCAATGAACTTCCCGCCATTAACCAAACATAGCTGGAATGAGGAGTACGATTATAACAATGAAGTTGACATCCACGGAGAAGAAATAGGATGCAGACATATGGGAATAAGAACAAGAGAATAGTTTTTCTATTGAGAAATCTTCTTCAACTTACCAGAAGCTCTTTATCCATGATTTTGTAAATTTTCTTGCTCAGAAAAGGACCACCATTCTGATCTTCCATTGACTTAGCAAAAATCTCAATAGCTGTCGATGACTTTGGTTTTACAGTTGCTTTTTCCTGAAGCTGCTGAGTTTCATATTTGTTAAGAAGCTGCATCCAATCACGTTTCTTACGCTGAAGTTTATCAGCAGTAAAGTGCCTATTTTCCTTCAACTGCTTTGGCGCTTCAATATTTTTTTCTCCTTTTGTAATTATTTTCTGCAGCTCATGAAGGGAAACACCCTTCACTAGCTCAGACTGCAGTTCTTTCCTTGCTTCCTCAAATTCTTTCTAATAATTAACATAAGAAAGCAAGAACACTGTTAATCAATACACCAAAATATTTCCTAATTGACATAAATTGCTGACAGTCAGCAGATATAAGTATTTTGGAAGAATAAAGAAACCTTAAGGCAAGGGTCTTCTATTGTAAAAACTCAAAATGCACCTAGTAGAGATAAGAATATTACAAGTTGTTCCTCTGGAGAGTAGTAAGGTTTCCCTGCTTTCTCCCACCGTAAATAAGCTTGTAGTTGAACAAGATCATCTGGTATTTCGCTCTTTGTTTTTTGGACAGAAGGCACCTTATTTTGGTGCCCATCGCTTCTCTTATTTAATTTTGCCCGTAGGTCCTCTACATAAATGCCTCTGAATAATTCCTCCTGAAGCTCCATGCGAGCAGCTTCATATTCCTCCTATAACAACATAAAAGATATATCATGCTCCAAAGAATCTTCGAATACACCGGGAAAATTGAACTATTCAAAACTCATATCAGTGAAGCTACTGCGATAAAAATGCTAACAGCTATTGTCATAAGCTCCATCTGATGAGTAGGAAATGAAAAATCTAAGCTCTAAAACCATGCTTAAGCAACTGATTGCTGGTAAGCTAAGAAGTCTTACCGCTATAAAGATATACAACATCAGTAAATTGATAATTAACAAGACATAACAAAACCAGGACCTATAAGTCTGAACTTCTAAGACAGTGGAATGCAGATGATTCTCCCTCAAGCTAACATCAGAACCGTAAACTTTAAATTTAATGAAACAAGAAGAATTATCTGCATCAGCATAGAGCTAAAAGCACAGAATTGAGTTGCTTTTCATTGTACATGAGAAGACGTAGAGCTAGGCCTAGGTCTGAGCATACGCAGAGTGTGCAAGGCTGAACTGGATGAAGTACTTTCATTTGTTTTCAAGGTCTCGTCTAGGAGACACAAAACAGGGACATTATTCACAGATTCGATCCAGCAATAAATGCAGAACTGATTAGTGCAGTTATTCCAACTTCTTTGCACTATGCATCACATGTCAAAACCTAAAGAAAGCGTCTAAGTTCAGCTAGCTAATTACAAAAGACGGTGAAACAAATTTTTATTGCGATGTATTTTTCAACTTTTTTCATTTGGTGCAATTGATGGGAGAAATGGACAATCTGAGCTATAAAACATGAGATTGCTCTCACCCTTCCCTTAAATCTGTCCACCCTAGTGGAGTCAGGATTTGAAGACAAGACCTTTATTCAATTCCGAAGGTCTTACCAACTAAGCTAGGACAACCATTGGAATTTAGGTTAGGCTTCTCACATCAGAACCAACTGTCATTATGATGCCCAATTTAACTTGTTTTTGGTAAACAGCTTTATCTTGCAGTGACTAGAATGATCACTTGCCTTCTCTTGCTGAGGACTGTACATCTGTTTTCCCTTTCTTTCCCACCTCAAATATGCTTGAATCTGTACGAGATCTTCGGGAACTGTGACATTTGATGTACACTTGTCTTTTATAGGTAACCTTATGTTAAAATTTTCACCATTATTTTTATACCTGCAAATTTAAAACAGAACCAACGGAAAATTAACTTTGATGGCGTAAACCTGTAATTATTAAGATAAAAACAGAAGAACCAGCAGACACTTTCCATATATTCCGTGCTTCATCAAAAATGAGGAACTCAATGGCCTTAATGGCAGGATCTTCAATCTCTAACTTGAGGGAAGAGCTGGAAGCTGACTGCAGAGGAAATGGTATATAGACAGCATAACTATCCTTCTCTCAAATAAATAAATATATGCTTCTTTTTCTGTTTGAGTTTGTTGTATGAACCTTTATAAATGGTGTTCTGAGGGCTCTATTCTTGTGATTCCTTGTCCCATCTGGACAACGAGAAGGAAGTATCCACTTCCTATCAAGAGAAAAAGCATAAGCAGACCCGCCTTATGGAAACTAGATAGAGAGGCTTATAATTAGATCCAAACTTCAATCATGTAGAAAGAAACCACAGTAGAAGAAACTTACCCACACCCGTCACTTATACCTCCCCAGTGCAGAAGTAAAGAGTCGCTTATACAGCTTATTTGAAAAGTGACATGTATCATTGATGCTGAAACTACAGATGTATCTACCTACAAGATTGAAATGGATAAATAGTCTTTTTGAGCAACAATTGACAGTGGCCAGTCTCAGCACATACAAAACCAACTGATCAATGTAAATTTGTCTTATTCCACTACTGTACTTTAGTTAAACCAACGGAAAAGTATGTTACAGCACCTGCAATTCTATGCTTCCATCAAGATTATACTTCTCCCCCACCTGCTGCAACAAAAAATACTTATTATGAAAGGAAAAAAAAAACAGAAGCAGAAGCAGAAGCAGAAATCAAATAAAGGAAGTAGATGTGTGCACATTCAGACTAGGCAAGAGCATGAAACAGATTATGCTTGGTTCATGAATTGATAAACAATTATAATGAAGCATCTCATGCCACCAAGTAACTAACTGTTTGCACCGCTTTAAAGAGTAAATAATTACTCCCTCCATCCTGAACAGTTGCAATGTTTTTAAACAGTACCGAGATTAAGGTGTGTAGGTATTGTTTCAACTTATGCTTTTATGCTCTTAAAAAATACTCCCTCCGTCTCCAAATAAATGATGCATTTCTTTTGACACTCAAATTAAGAAATGGAGAGAAGAAAAAAATTTGGTCAAAAATACCCCCATCATTAGCATCCACCCCCTCCCAAAATAATATTAGTAAAAAATTAGAGTAATAGTGATAGCATGTTAGGGGTATTTGAGTAAAACAACTCAACTAAAGTTTCTAAAAAGGGAAATGCACCAATTTTTCAGGGACATCCCAAAATGGAATACGCACCATTTATTTGGGGACGGAGGGAGTATAATAAAATACAAAGTTGTTGGAGATTGTGTAGAACCGATGGAAAATGAGTAAAATTTATTGGGAGTTGAGCAAACTTTATAGAAGGAGAATTAAAATAAGGGTATTCAAGTAAATTGAAGTGCAAAGGGTTACGGTAAGGGCATGCTAAAAAAAAACTCTATTTGGTGAACAGTTTCACAAAGATTCTTAAGAACCTCTCCATAGAAAGCATATTAATAATTATCTTATCATAGCTGCATCTTACTATCCTCTATTTCAAAGAAAATGGCTATTCTGATCAAGTTTGTTATGGATATAAAGGAAATAACAGAGAAACAGAAACAACCAAATTGTGCAAGGTTAGTGGAATATTTCATTAATGCAGCAAATTCTACCCATCCTAGGGCTCATGTCAGGTGAATTACAACGCCGAGTAACTTTGACATTAACAATCACAGTTTCTGAATGGCACCAGAATCACCAAACCAACTTACACTAAATAAAATTATCTAGGCAAATACAATAGGGCTGACAGGATAAGTGGAAAACTTTTTCCATCCTAGTTCAATAAACAAGCTTATGACTTCAAAATCCAATTTGCTATATTAAGATATCCAGCCGGTTTATAGGTGATCAGTAATGCTTCTACCCCTTTTTCATTCTCATCCAGACTGACACTAAATAATGCAAATGAAAAGGTTAGCTATGAAAGCAACCACAAAATTTACCGCATTGTAGACAAATGTAAAACAAAATAAATGAAGCACACAACCAATCCTTAAGCCTAAACTTGGAGACCTTCAGTTGTCACCAAGAGATTCAAGGTTCAACCTTCCACCGTTCCATGCTCCCTTAACATCTCTCATATGTGCAAGAACTATCAAAACGTGAACATTATACTCCTTCAGTCTCACGCTGGTTGTCCTTTTTCCTCACTAAATGTATAGGAAATGGACAACCTGAATGGGATAGAGGGAGTAGCAAACTCAGCAACATCTGAAGAACTAATAGTACAGTACATGGCAAGCAAAGAAATATTACCTCGGAAGCTGGGCCAGTGGTTAACACAGCACGAGCTATAAATCTAGTACTAGTAGCCTTTCTTGACATGTTTAATTTTGGCTTCCACTTATTAAAACCGTCCCCGTAAATTTCTGTAAACAATTGGTGCTTTCGTTGATGAAGGGACGACCTACAATGGATAGAAATAGATAGGGAAGCTCCAACAGTGCCAGAAGAATTTAGTTTGCTTTGATGCTCCAAAACATTTGGATGAAGCAAACGCTGGTGAATCAAATAGTGACCAACCGAATTACTCATTCCTTTATTCACTCCTTAGCTTCGAAGAAACCCCAGAATCTAAACAGAGTAACAACAAATAAAGAAATCAGGAAACAAACTAAGTACAGAAAGCAAAAAAAACACTCCATACATTACATCCTAGATCCTTAAACACTACGCAGATTCGGCTAAAGATGAATGAAAACACTCATAGATTCAACTACAGATCCTTATATTGCAGTAAGAAGATTTGATCAAACATTATCCAAATCTATTGACAGAAATGCTATGATTACCTCGCACTCGGAATCTGAGCAAGCGTTGAGGGAGAATCCAGAATTAACAGTTCTCACTGTCAGTAGATTTTTATGCTGCGAGTCTGCTAAAACTTATGAGTCCCAATTTTCTAGGGAAATCGCGACAATTTAAAAACAAAAACAAAAAAAACAAAAGGAAAAGGAAAAGAAAAATTGAAGGTGAGTGAGTGAAGCTCCTTACATCGCGATAAAGTGAGCCCGCGACACGTGGCTGCCTTTCTTCTTGGACACGCTGCTAAAATATCGGGGAGGTCGTCACGTGCGTTATATTGGGATCTAAAACGAGCGTACCGTAATTTTCAACAGTATAAAATACACGAGAAGGTCGGCACACGTTGGGCCTGTTGACGGACAAAATGTTCATTTTTGTCATGCACTTTTGGCTAAACTACATTTCTAACATTATTTTATAAAACGGTATTCTTTTATCATTGATATTTTAATTTTAGATTCATTTGCCATCAATGATTACTCGTTGGACCATATTTATCACTAGGGTTGTTAATGAAAAAAATATTCTCAAATATTCTGTAACTGATTATATTTTCACATAATCAATTTGGCCTCGAACTACTAAAAATGAAAGAAGAAAAAAAAGTAACCATAAATTTGTAAGTTACAATCTAACCTTCTTTCCTATCGAAGCCCTACAAATTCACCTCGCCATGTCTGCTCTGCACTTCGTCGGACCTGTCATGCACCTCGCTTGATTTACCTTGCACCTCATCTGACATGCCCTGCACCTCATTAGACCTGTTTTGAATTTTTTCAGAGTTGCCTAGTGTTGGGGTTTTTGAATCTCAATCAGAATGTAATAGAATAATTAGCGTAACCCCGGAATAGGATTAATTGTTGAACATAATTAAATTGGGTGTTCAGAAATTATCTACAGATGAAAATCCTTCTTTCATAGGTGAGAAAATATGTATCCTTTACAACTATCCACATTTAGGTAAACATTTTGCAGCTCATTCTGTGAACGTTCACGATCTGAGTTCCTTATTTCTGATAGCGTGCTAGTTGTGAAATCCTTTTCAAAAAAAAGACCATCGGTGCACAAACAAAGCATGTGAAAAGTCAGTAGGGTTTTCTCTCTGGATACATATTGTTCACCATAATTAATGGCGCACAAGTTGTCTATTTATACTTTATAGACTCATGTTGCCATTAATTGGGGTTAAGTGCCCAAGCTTTCTAAAATTTGTCATTAAAGTCATTGTACCTTTATTTATGCCTAAATAACTCTTATTCTACATCAACTTGTGTGTGGCCCTATAGATTCTTGTTACGTTAGCAATAATTATAAATTATAAGCAATGAGCGGTATCTAGTAATACATTACTCCTATCCAATTTACGTGAAAGTTGACGTCCCGACAGAACCTCATTCATCGGTATGATCGTGATGGGATAAACTCCAGTTTTAGTCTTTTAACTTTGCTGATTGTCGTATTCATGTCCTATTTTAATAATTTATTCTATTGGGATCCTTTATTTTTATTTTTTTTAAGAAACTACTTATTTTATTGATATATAAAATTATTTACAAATTTTAGTTCACTAAGTTTTACTCGAGCATAAATCATCACATTCCAAAAAGGAGTATCACCTCCATAACCCTTAAAAAATAATTTCCGTCGAGCGCCAATCCGAAACATCAATAAGGGCTCCATGTTGGGGTCTTTTAGTTTTGGTTTTGTCTCAATCAAATCATTTCGTCCATTTGACCGATACATTGACCATTAATTGTTGACAAATGATGAAAATGCTCTTATTATAATATCTATACTTAATGTTCAATCTAACTTTTATTTGTTAATAGTATACTAGTTAACCCGGATTACCTACTTCTCTTTATGTCCCTAAATAATTGATTCATTTGTTTTATTATTTTCAAGATATTTAATCTATAATCTATTTTCATGAATATTTTGACATATAAAGTTAATCAATTTGTATGTGTATTGTAATTTACGACATATCATTTCTAAATATATTTTTTTAAAATTTGTTCTTTACTATTTATTTTTTAAAAAAATGAGTCAAATAGTGCTACACAGAATATGAAAGTCAAATGAATCAATTATTAAAGGACGAAGGGATATTATACTACCTCTATCCCCAAAGAATTGGTGCGTTTCATTTTTAGCATTTAATCTATGAATTTATTTCTTTTACATTTTAATATGCGAAGTCAAATATTTCCAAAACAAATTATAAATTAGTGTCTAATTTCTAAATATACTTTTTTCAAAAAAAAATAATAATAAATTTTTTCTAGTAGCAATTTAATTCTTCCATAACATAAAAAATAAAACATGGAATATATTAATACAGGATACTCTAGACGGCAGGGTAGAAAGAAATTCGAATACTGCAACCTCAGCACCACATCATCCAGAATTGTTTTTGCCACATCACTATCCAGTTGCCTGATTGATTCAAGCTGTAACTTAGGTTGTGTTTCATTTCACAAAACAATTAACAATAAATTAATAATTATTTAAAAAAATTCAATCAAATTACTCTATCTCTTCCTTCAAATTAAAAAATGGGTTGTTTTTCTGTACCTTTTTGGGACAACAAACACAACCTTAAGCAAGCAGCCTACCATTTTCAGTGCCTAAACAGGGGCCTAATTTATGGCGCCGATTGACATCCCTGATCACATCCTCAATATTCTTAAAACATGATTAGGGTTACTTCCGTAATTGTACTTATTTGACATAATATCCTCCCATCAGTATCTACCACCTAGATAACATAATTTATTAATACAATTATACCCTCATTTTTCCACATGTCAACACCATATTAAACCCTAAAGAAAACATACTCTAGCCCTAAAGCTCAGATAGAGTCCTACTAAAACACACACACACAAAATTAATAACTACTTTTTCTTATCTTTTGTGATATATCTAAAACTGAAACTTATCAATTCCTGATTTTTATTTATTTATTTATTTGATCGTATCTATACTCCCCTCCCATCCCCCTGCCTAAATAAATATTTTTTTATACATCCTGTATAAATAAGTTACTTAGCATACTAAAATGAATCTTCTTATGCAATCGAAATTTAATTAATGCTCTTCTTGACGATGCATGGTTGGCTGTTAATTTTTTCTCATTGATATTCTTGGACTCCTTATTTACGTTTAAGCATTTTGGTTCTTTTTTTTCCCTTCAGTTTCTTATATTTGTTATAACACTTTTTTATATAATGATCCATCTTATCTTTTATTTATTTCATTAATATATCAGTCATTTCAATATTTACTAAATTTGATAAAACATATTATGAAGTCTTAGTACGTTGCTTGCCCAAAATATATCATACATTTACTTCTATTATGTTATACATGAGTTATTGGTCTTAAATTAATATATTTAAAATTAAACTTGATACCTTTTTTTTAATGAAATTAACACTTACATTCGAGGATGTATAAACTTCATCTGTAATTGATTGCTATCATTTTATTAAAGGTTCTAGAGTCATATAAGGAAGGTTATAAACAATTAGTAGCTTGTGTATTGGATCAGCTTTCAACCACCCTAAAAATTTACCATCATTCACATTTTATGCTTTGTGGATAGGGTAAATTTCACTCGCAGTCCTATACAAACAATTGGTGTTCTATCTTGGTCCTATTTTAAAACTATGTTTCGTATAATGGTCTCATACAATGGTACAATATCATATTTTCGTTTGTGCCGTCTAGTTTGGTGTCGCAGCTGATTTTTCTTTGATTGTAGCGATCTTGAGCCAGCTTTAGGCTATATCTCTCGATTGATGAGAAGTGAAGTTGACTCAAATTTTCAACACTAGATGAACCGTCATGCTTTGACATAAGGGTTTTTGGCGATTTCAATGAGTGGATGGATGTTCGTGACTCTTCTAACATCAGTTTCTGCACCAGTTGGCCTGGCATTGAGTCTAACCAATATGTTTGGCCATTAAATCCTCCTCCACCAGTTCTGAAAGTTGCAATATTAGGTGTTTTGCTATCCAGCCCCTCACAATAAGTATTATTTTGTTGGTACGAATCGTAGTTCTTCACAAGCAGTCACGGACATATATATATTAATTACAAACATTTTTTGTTTTCTCCTTGAGTCTCTTCGGTGCATTTTTTTGGAGTATGATAACTCCATTGCGCGAAGTTGAACGAGGATCGCCACTGGCTCTTTTCCTTGGGAAGCGTAACTGTAACTTTGAAATTGTCCCTCCAACGCAAACACTCTCATGTGCGGGTAAATTATGACAGCGCACTTACATGCCCTTACAAACTAATTGAGTTCTTAGGGTTTAAAACCCTCGAAAGGAGGCCTGAAACATGTCCTAAGAGGAAACATTTTTTGCTGGTTGTAAGAGTCACATGTTGGAGAGGAGCTTGTAAGAGTCTTGGGGGAACCACCCGTTAAAGTGTCACTTTCATCAACTTGTAATTGAGGTACAAGCTTCATTTCTTCTCCAAATGCTATGAAATCACCTACATTGTTTTCCTCTCTTCAAGAGCTTTCCAATGAGTACTCATTTGCCTAGGTTTGGAGAGATTTGGGTGCTGGCCTCCAAAGAACCACAAAATTGGCGAAGTGGGAATTGGTGAGTATTCAAGTGTTGCTTGGTGCTTCCATCATGCTTGGCCTTCAAGTTATCATTTGTATGCTTCTTAGGTCTATATTATAAGGTAACATTTTTTAAGTCCTATTAGTTAGGCATTTGTAAAGTTCTGTGTAGCAAGCATTGATAAAGTCATGTGAGTTAGGTAAGTGTAAGTCATGTATGTGAGGCAACATTGAGTAACCCCTATGTGTTAGGCATCAGTTTTAGTGGATTAACTCTCAAGTGGATCTTGAGAAAAGGACGTAGTAGGTCAAGTGGACTGCATCTCTATAAATTTATATATCATTCTACACTTGCTTTACTTCATTAAGTCTTTGATAACTTTGCTTTATAAGTGATTTTCAAAACACTGCTTATCAACGCGTTGATAAGGTTTTCAAACAGATTTTTTTTTCAAATAGCAAGTTGTTTTTGTTGATCAAGGTCAATTCACCCCGCTCTTGACTGTATCTGGGACTACAAACAATTTCTTCACTCAATCCACGAACAACAAAAAACGCCCTCCACCCAATTATCACAGCCGCCATTGGTCGATGACCCACCACTGATCCATGTCCTTAGCTTAAAGGAGAGCAAGTCCCCACCATTCCCACACCTCCAACTCCAACATTGAGCAGAAGCCACGGTGATCACTGTGTTCTTGTATATTTGTAGGCTTATAATCTACCCGAGGAGTCTACCTCTGCCAACACGGCTTCTTCAGGTACCTCTATATGTAAATAATGCATCTTTTTCCACTAGGAATGTTGTGTGTCAAACACACACATTTTATGTGGTGTTATCGGTCAAATTATGCATCTTCTAGAGCTTATTTCAGTGTTCTTTATACGTTTTATTTAGAAATGTTTAAATTTTTTGCATGAGAACATTTGCGGAGGAAATGGAACTAAATGCACGAAGATTGAGGTATTAGAACGTGGGAGCAGCTTGGAGAAGGCTCACACAAAGTCTTAGATCAAAAGGAGACGAAAAGTCCAAGGAAAGAAGCTGTTGGAGCTTGTGCGGCCTGTTGTGCACCCAACTGTGCGGAATTGTAGCAATTTTGGTGAGGAAATCAGCTAGAGAAACATTGTGCCACTTTTGTTCATATATCTCCCTCTTAGTGACCGCCACTTTTGTTGTCTTTAGAAGTCTCTATATGGATTAAATCAAGCCTCCAGGAATGGTTCGCCAAGCTCTCCGCTGCAGTTCTTGTTGGAATTCTTGGCGCACCAAGATCATTTGAAATGGTACTTGAGCTCATGGAGCTAAGTGAGAACAAAAAGGAAGCTAAAAGTAGCATGCCTCAGTTCATCTTAGCTAACTCCAGCTCAAATGAACTAAAGGGAGCTCGTGGGAGC
>JBBYHH010355106.1:0-12083 GCA_038382905.1 Daphne laureola | reverse complement strand
TCTTGCTTGAGAGTTTGGTGAACATTGTGTGATTCTTTAATATGAGAATTGTATAGTGTA
Source organism: Daphne laureola (assembly GCA_038382905.1). NCBI lineage: Eukaryota > Viridiplantae > Streptophyta > Magnoliopsida > Malvales > Thymelaeaceae > Daphne > Daphne laureola. Next base: position 12,023 of record JBBYHH010355106.1, on the reverse strand, counting down.
AATTGGGGATAATAGTAATCTTGAGCATGAAAAGCTTCACATGAGGAGAACTAGAAACCTAGGTTAATAGTAACTGTGGAAAACTTGATTTAGCTAAGCTTGTGAATGGGTATTGCTTGGTGGGTACCTGATATTTGTACCTAAAGTTTTTTATTGAAGTGAAGGTATAGGGGTCTCACGACTCTAGCCCGCTCGATTCAATGGAAAACGTTTGATACAAATATACGTTAAGTCATGCCTTAGGGTGGATGAGCCCGAGATGATACTTAGACATATTTTTGGCTACACCGTATTCATGGCCTATAGTCCCTCTCATATGTTCTCATCTTAAGTACTTAGGTAACCATCCTGACACTAAGAAAATATAAAATGGGTGTAAAAACAGAAAAGCACCCAAAAAAAGAGAGGAAAATAGAAAGAAAAGAAAAAAGGTGTAAAAACAGAAAAACTCCAAAAAGAGTAAGTGAATAAAAAGTCGCAATGTCAATGAATAAAGTGAGAGTAGTGAGAAATAAAAAGTGTGTAGCAATGAAGCAAACCACATTCACTTGCTAAATCTTGTGGCCGAACGGAGGCTATTAAAACGGGGGTCTACGTTCTTCTTAAGAAGTAATAAGTGATCAAGGTCTATGTGCTTCTTTGATTTCTCTATACAATTGTACTTCAATTCTTTACACTGTGTTCACTTGCATCTTTCATAAGAGTTAGTTTTTTCTTTAAATCTTCTCAGACTAGGATGAATTGTATGTTCCTAGATTGCATGCATATTCTGATTCTGTATGTACTTACTTACACCAAATTACCTCTTTGTAAATATATAGGTGGCTAGTTTAGGTGTCTTTGAGTCTTTTCTTTCCTGGATGGTTGATTTTCTAGGGACTAGAAAATGTTTGAGTGTGGGGGTGTGATCAGTGTGCAAACATGCACACTTTTCCACTATGTTTAGAGCATTAAACCCATCCATTTTGCCTACTTTTTATGCTAAACATGCACTTTATTTATGAATTATGAATATTTATAGGTGCGTACATATGAAGGTGATTAGGAGTTCAATGTGCACAAACATTTATAAAAAGGAAGGAAAACAAGCTTCAGGAAATGCTGGAGGTACCCAATTACACCAAGGAGAAAGATTGAGGTTCAAAATGCAAATGGTGCAAATTTGGGGCTGGCGTGAATATGAGGTGCTAGTTCTGTGCCTAGAACTAGTACCTCCCCATTTCTAAGGCGGGAGTACAAGGCGTATGGAGTGGAACCTCAAGGTGCCAGTTTGAGAGTCCAAGGCATAAGAACTAACGACTCCAAAGCGCCAGTCCAATGTGCCACAACCTGCGCCTTGATGAAGAAGGCAAAGGTGCTAGTTCCAGGAGGCCAAACTAGCACCTCCATAGCGCAAGTACCATCCCAGGCATGAGTCCTAGGTGGCCCCAAGGTGGAACAATGGCACCTCATGCAATTTGAGCTGCACCTACGGGTTTGTATGAAGCAAATAGAGGATTTTCATTGGTCATCAACCTGTATTACCTATTCACCCTTCCCAACTATGTTTTAAGTGATATTAGGTCAAGGGTAGTTTAGGTATCTAGAGTACTATAAATAAACCTCCTAGGGTTCATTTTGTGTTGTTTAATACATATTTTTAAGGTTGCTCACTCTTGGGCTTAAACCTTTAGTCTACAATTAGCTTCTTGACCTAAGGGCTTTTAGCCCTTCAACCTCCATTTCAGAGGGGTTGAAGGGCTAATCTATGAAGAAGCTTTTTTTAGGTGAATTATAACCTTTACTCTGCTTTTATTTCTTTAGTGCTATTACCTGCTTCCATTTCTATCTTTTAGCTAATAAAGTGTGATCATGCTTGTCTTAGTAGTATCATGCTTAGGTGGCAAGTTATCTTAGTATATCTTTCTTCATGTTTACTGATCACTTACATTGGCATGCGACTTAGGAGTTTGATGAAATGTTTGAGAGAACTTTCATCGACGTAGCCCCAGGACCAATTGATAGCCTTACTTGGAGCTCGAGAGGGCCTGAGTAAGTGTTTATTGGTGAATAGTTAGGCATTTTATTCCTCGGAAAGATCACTCATGGACCACGAGAGTGGCCAGGAGGTGAACCTTCTTATACGAGTGGCGGACCGAAGTGCCCGAGAGGGGAGCGAGATGAGGATAGTAACTCACCTCACTGAATAATATTAGAGATTGATTGCATGCTTCCTCGCTTAGTATAATTGTATGACTAAAGTAGTTAGATTCTGATGTATTGTAGGAACATGTGGTAGTTTGTGATGTGCTAGTGTATCTAGGAGAGTGGCGTAGAATCCGGTTCTAGGGAAATGGATGATCACTCGGAGTCAGAGATGACCCTGGTGATCGGTGAGTGGCATTAGAGATAATCCATGCTTCTAGGACACAGAGTAGTACTATGAGAGCCCATGATTGTTGATCCATAGATGATGCTACTTCTTCCCCTCCATAATCTACTATTTTTCCATGCTTTTCCTTTCTTTGCATGAATCATCACTCATCCATGATTTTGCCTCTCTCACTTCTATCTGCATTACATTCATGCATACTTACTACACAAGTAGTTTTCTATGTTATCTAGATCCTTGATTCTCTTGGGTTTGATCCCTCTTTTTGAGTCACTGTACTATAATAAGATATTGTTAGGGATAAATGAGGTGTTTATAAATGTATTTGCTTAGTCGAGTGTTGCTTGAGCTTCATTCTGATATACACCTATCATGTGTAGCAAAACCCTGACTGACAATATTTAGACGAGTGGTTCGAACACAGTTGTGATGTTTGGAGATATATATTGTGCTCTGCCTCCTAGATTGGTTGGCATTCACGAGATGCTCTATCTCGGCGTAGACATCCCATTAGGCTCTGGCTTAGCGTGATCCCTAGTGGCTCTGCTTAAGGGGTATTCCTGAGAGTGTGGTGATGTACACACCCACCACCCTAGGTTCATCCGATGGCATGTTTGAAAAATTGTTTCAAAATGTTTTATGATGTTTAGGGATTGAGCTAAAGAAAATTGTTGCATTTAGATCTTGGCATGAATCAGGTTTGTCTGGTTGTTTATTGATTTCATGTTGAACTATATATTTATATCATGCTTAGAAACATTATCTTTGAATTTGTTGATTTGAGGAAGTATTACAACACTTGTGAATGGCCTGTAATCTTTCCTCCTTACTGAGCAAATGGACGTTCACCCCATTAATTACAGGTGAGTTTTGTGGGGAGGATTAATATTCCAATCCCGTTGAGTCAGAGTATGGGCAGACGTACTTCGAGGAGTAGCTACCGAGTGGATATGCGTTGTGACTTCTTATCATGGCTATCTGACTTTAAGAAGTTGACTTTGGGAAAATAAAATGAACTTTAATTTTATTCCACTACACTTATCTATTTGTCATTTTATTGGTATGACTGAGTAATACCCGTGTTTATCATTTGTGAACTTTTTTATTACGTGAATGTTCCTAGATGTTTTTATCAAATAAACTTGGTTAAAAAAAGTTACAAATTTCCCCGAAACTTTCATGGTGGGTAAATGGGGGTGTTACAACATTTAGTATTTAGGCTGTATTTTAGGTACCCAATGCTCCAGTAAGTCAGGTTTTAATCTAGAACCTCTATTAATTTACATGTTTATGATTATATAGGTGGTAAGACATTGTGTTCAAAGCTTTAAATACATAATCTACCTGTGAGCATTTGAGTCTTATGCATGAATTGTGTGAATTATTCTTCATGAGAGTATGTTGCTAAGTATAGGAGCTAGTGTTGTGACCTGTCCTCCCGGACATGTCACAACACGGTATAGTTATTAAGCACGGGGAACAGTTGAATGAAATTCCAAAGTTTGAGGTTTCTTAGTAAATAAAAAGAAGAGTTAGTGACCTAATTGTCAATATTTAAAGTTAGAAAGTTGATCGAGTGACTGAAATTGTGGGAAAAAGAAAAAAGGAACAAAAATGAAAATATAAATGCAGATGGGGTTAATATCCAAATTACTGTAAGGCTACAGGATCTTTATTTAATTACTGTAAATATATACATACGTGTGTGTGAACAGAAATAAAAGGGCAGATATTAATTATAATTTTGGTTCCGGTTCTTCGTCGACTTTTCTTCTTCGTGGAAGGTAGAGAGCGGGCGATGATCGAACGACGTGTGGGCCCATAGGCGGCCCACCATGGGGCATGGGTGTACGTGCCCCCAATAAAATTTTACAAATCAGGGTTGTAATGGTAGTATTTGCTGACATAAATAAATTATAGGGACCATTTTGAAATTAGTATATAGATAAGGGGTCCATTGACCGTTAGCCCAAAAGGACTCTAGGAATCCGTCTATGATTCACGCGAATCTTCGGCAGTCCAGCATTGGAGAAGCAAAATGGGTAAAATAGCTTTAACATCCTTCTATTATGCACAATTGTCTACTCAAGTGTTAACATTTGTTACTTTATCATTCAAGTTTTAGTGTTCTAATAAAGTGTAAAACATTAGTCGTGAGCAATTAAATAAAATAAATTATTTTTGGTATAATAATTAAGAGTGTCAATATTTTATAAAATCAAATATCTTATTATAACATTTTGAACAAATAAAAAATAGTTAAATATTCCTTTATTTAGTTCAACTTTTTTTAAATAATTACTACACTTTTAACATTAGAACCAATTTCGAGTTTACATTAGAGATTAAATTAATTATCCTTATCCAAATCATTAAATTTTATCTCATACAACACCCTCCCCTCCTCCCACACACTTATTTTTATAGTTTTTACTTGTTATTATAAAAATTCTTCATATTAATATTATGGAAAATATCTGTATTTAATGTGAATTTTTTTAAATTACTAGATTTTTTCTTAAAAAAAAGTAAAGAAATGTGCCTCCACATACTAGAATTCCCGTGCCCGCCACTGCGTGGGCTACCGGTGTTGAGCTTCTCCGGCGGGACGATGGCGGAGATGACATTTGGAACAGTTGTCACTGCCTTGGCTCGCGACGGAAGATGAATTGTACGTTAGAGCTCCACCATCCCTCTTGGTTGTCACGCGGGCAGAGAGGATTGAGAGTTCTGGCGAGCTCGACGGTGACTGGGACAGGTAAGGAACCCATCTCTTTTTCCTTTCTCGGTATAATTATCATTAATTACTAAATGCATGGTTGAATGGAAGATTACCTTGGTGATTCTTGAAATGACAGAATCTGTCCTTGGGTAATTTAGGGATTTTGTAATGAGATGATAGTTTCATGCTTCTGTGTTGATGAATAATGTCAAGTTAGGAGTATATGATGGTTTATGAAAGGGGCGTACAATTAATTGTGAATGATTAGAGATATGTCAAAAGGGGTCGAAACCTTTGATATGATAATTTGGGAAATTGTGTGAAGTTGGAGTTGTTTAGGTTAATTAATGTTGCTGGAGGTGTAGGGACTAGTTTGTGAAGGATTTCACAATGGTAGGATCATTCTATCTTGAACGCTTCATGATGGCCGAATACTTATTTATACATATACACATATGTTAGATACATTTACTTGTAGATCTTTGTGGTTTTGAAGAAAATGATGAAAACTACCGTTAGGAGTATTATAATGAGATATTTAATTACTGAGTTTGAATTACCATATGAAATGTTGATGTTTTCTAGTTGGAGGTATGAGTAACATATGATAAGTGGTGGAAATTCCTATATGGTATCGTGCTCGTTGTTGTAGGTATTAATTGTGTGACGAATCTTAGAGATGTGAAAGTGGAAGGCAGCGGGATAGTGTTAAGAGTGATTGGTCATTGACTGAGTTGAGATGATGTTGGTAGCTTATTATTGTTAATGTGAATATTGTGTTTTCCATGAATGCTTAGGTGATGTGAAAGCCTCTCTTGGTTGTCAAGAAAGGTTGAGGGGTTTTGGGGAATGGCTTGGCCATTTCCTTCCATCATGATCTCCTTAAAAGTTATCGTTGCATGACTGAGAGATCTAGTGTAGATAAATGGAAACCACAAGGATAGATGAGAATAATCTTGAAATAGAAATGTAAAGTGTGTTTATGACTCTTGGCCTATGTAGGATCTTCTTGTGATATAAGTAGGTACTCACTACTGATGCATAATTCTCTTGTCTGCATAACTAGCAAATCTCTGGTAACCAACTACTGAGAGAATAACTATTGAGCAGAAGCAGCTCGGGAGATGGAGCCGAAGCTTCACGAAGACAACGCTATAGTTGGGAAGGTCTCCAATCCTGTTAGAGGAAAACCTCTGAGAGGAAGTTGTTCTTCCCAACGGGGGTGCAACCCACTCCTGTAAGTCCCTCAACTTGTTCAATTCTTACTTTCTTTGCAAGTTATCTTATTTACTTTATTTTATTTATTGTAATTCAAGTACTCACGCCCCTTAATATAACTTGCAAGGAACTCGGATACATTCGAGACTAGAGAGAAGGTCAGGATGAAGATCTGAAGATGGGAAGCAACAACAACTAGGAAGGCTCGGGAAGGACTTTAGCACTATTAGATTGTACCTTTACTTTTTTCTTTCTTACTTAGTAAGAAACACTCACACTTTGAATCTTGGACTCTAAACACACATTTAACATGCTAAAATACTCTTTTAAGGTATTTTTCAATGTATTAAGAATTTTTTTATAAACATCGGAGTAGTTTAGGAATGATCTTGGGAGTTGTAGTCGTGAATCACAAATGTCTGCGTGGTCGGTTCAGGGTCACAATAGTTGGTATCAGAGCTGAAGTTTAAAGTGTGTGAGATTTTCAAAAGTGGTGTTCAAAACTTCCTAGGTAAGTTTAGTAGTGTCTAAAGATCACCCGAGAGAAAATGGTAAGTAAACTCTGCAGAAGAACGTGTAACTTCTGGCACCATTTACTTATGTAGATTTCCTCATTGCCAATGTTCTGGAATTTCATAATCTTAGAAAAGTATGACTAATGTGCGTACAACTGAATTTTAGGAACCATAATATGGAAAATGTTACGAGAGCTGGAAAGGACCAAGTGTGCTTAAGGTTGAAGAAATGGTAAGAAAAGCAAAGGTATAACTTGTGGATTGAAATACAGTAGATTGGATTAAACTATAATTTCCTGTGCAGGTTGAATGTTACACTTGTTTGTTTTAGGCATAGGTTTCCTGTTGTCACTATCTACTCTGTGCTGCATAAGTTTTGACTCGTTAGGAGAGTCTCATACTGCATGGTAGAGTCTAGGGTTGTATCTTGATTGCTAGAGTTAGCATTTTCTTACTTTCTGCGTGTGGATGAATTGTTTGTGTTTGTTGTTTGCCACCCAGAAAACTGGGAATACGGATAACTGACCAAGGCTTCCGTGAAATGAGTATAAGGAATGGTATAAAACTGGAAATTGACTGGAACTGATAATGTTAAGACGGATAACTAAAAACACTATGAAGTAGTTAGCATATGAATTTGAAGAACCTGAGCAACTGACACGCGAGATTTAAATTGGAGTAGCTAATGAACTAAAGGAACTAAGAACTGAGAATTGAGGAAAACTGAGAATGACTGAGACTACATAACTGAAAAGATCGTTAATAAACTGGAGAACTAAGCTAGAGTAAAATAATGGAAGGGAACTAAGAGTAGAGCAACAAAAGCATGGTGGTTGAACTTCATGGAGTTGGAAAGCTCGTAAGGTGAAGTAACGGGGCATCATTACTGTGAGTGTAATGTACAAAAACTAAAATTAGCACGGTGCAAGGGAACTGTAAAACTAACTGAGACATGAAATCCATGCGAAGAGGTTGTCACTGAATAATGATGTGCAAACACTGACCTAGGAGGATTGTAAAGAAAGGGTACTGCAAGATCTAGATGGAAATTGATGAAGCTAGTAAGGATAGAACTTCAAATTTACTTGACCTAAGCTACTTTCCTTAAAGGGAAAGTTTGCTAGCATAAGTTGAAGATCGTGAGAGAGAATGGTGTAACGGTTACTTTCTCAGCATATTACCAAGGTAGAAGACTTTAGTGCAATTAGTGTCGCTTTCAACACCATATGAACCATTAGTTGGTAGGAAGATTTAAAATTGTCGAAGTTGGCTAAACTCGTAACTAAAAATGGGAAAGAAAGTAACTACTGAAGAGAATCTGAAGTTTGGATAACCAAGTATGAGAATTTGAGCATAGCTTAGTAAGGACCGTGAGTGACTTGTGAGCTAATTAATCAGAGTTTCTGAAAAACTGAACTGACTGCTTATAAGAGAAGACTTGCAAAGCAAGTTGCTAAAGATTCTCCTGATGTTTATTAACATGTGGAAGAAAATTCTACACTAGACTTTGAGGATGATGTCCTTTTATAAGGGGGGAGAATGTTGTGACATGTCCTACCAGACATGTCACAGCTCGATACAATTATTAAACACGGGAAATATTTTAAAGAAATTATAAAATTAGAGGTTTCTTGGTAAATAAGAAGAAGTGTTAGTGACCCAATTGTCAATATTTAAAGTTAGAAAGTTGATCGAGTGACTAAACCTGTGGAAAAAAAAACAAGGAACATAAACGAAAATATAAATGTAGATGGGGTTAATATGCAAATGACTGAAAGGTTGGGGGACTATTATTTAATTACTATATATATATATATGTGTGTGTGTGTCTGTGTAAAGAGAAATAAAAAGGCAGATATTAATTCTAATTCTGGTTCCTCTTCTTTGTCGACTTTTCTTCTCATGCAAGTCAGAGAGCCGACGACGGTCGAACAACGCGTAGGTCGCAGGTGGGATTCTCCGGCGGGATGACGGCAGAGCTGACATTTGGAAGAGTTGTCACTGTCCTAGCTCATGACATAAGATGAATTGTAGATAAGAGCTCCAACCTCCCTCTAGGTTGTGACACGGGCAGAGAGGACTGAGAGTTCCGGCGAGCTCAATAATGACTGGGACAGGTTCCATCTCTGTTGTTGGGTTCTTGAAATGCCTGAATCTCTTCTTGGGTAATTTAGGGATTTTGTAATGAGATGATGGTTTCATGCTTCTGTGTTGATGAATACTGTGAAGTTAGGAGTATATGATGGTTTATGAAAGGGGCGTACAATTAATTGTGAATGATTAGAGATGTGGGAAAAAGGGCCGAAACCTATGATATGATAAATTGGGAAATTGTGTGAAGTTGCAGTTGTTTAGCTTAATTAATGTTGTTGGAGGTGTAGGGGCCAATTTGTGACGGATTTAACGATTGTCGGATCATTCTATCTTGAAAGCTTCATGATGGCCGAATTCTTATTTATACATGTACACATATGTTCGATACATTTACTTGTAGATCTTTGTGGTAATGAAGAAAATGATGAAAACTATCGTTAGGAGTACTATAATGAGACATTTAATTACTGAGTTTGAATTACCATATGAAATGTTGATGTTTCCTAGTTGGAGGTATGAGTAATGTACGATAAGTTGTGAAAATTCCTACACGGTATTGTGGTGGCCATTATAGGTAATAATTGGCCATTATAGGTAATAATTGAGTGATGAATGTTAGAGATGTGAATGTGGAAAGTAGTGAGATAGTGTTAAGAGTGATTGGTCATTTAGTGAGTTGACACGATGTTGGTAGCTTATTGCTGTGAATGTGAACATTGTGTTTTCCATAAATGCTTAGGTGATGTAAAAGTCTTTCTTGGTTGTTAAGAAAGGTTTAGGGGTTTTTGGGAATGGCTCGGCCATAAGGCTATTTCCTTCTACCATGATCTCCTTAAATGTTATCGCTGCATAACTGGGAGATCTGGTGTAGATAAATGGGAGTCGTAAGCATTGATGGCCAATAGGCACAAACTAGGCTACCAAGGCCCCTACTAGGCCAATAAAGCCCAAATCAGGCCGTTAAGGCCCAAAAAGAAGCTTAAGTCAGCAACTCGGAAAGGGCGCCCCATAAAAAATGACTGAGGATGCACAACCCGAATGCATAAGTATAAAGCCCGAGCTTATCCCCTCAGCATTTAGCTGCCTGATGGTCAGCCTCTTGGATATCTTCGACACGTGTCCACTAACACAAGCCGCCTCTTTCCTACCAAATATTACGGATGTGCCACCCTATTAGACAAGAATATATAAAGCTGCATTATTCCTTCATTTAAGGTAATTATTCACTCTGCCCCAGGTCTGCCACATTCTCTTTGTCCTATTCTCATACTAACTAAATCATCAGAGGACCCTCCGCCAGATAAAACTCCGATGTGCTCTACAGATTCTGTTGCTTGTACAGATCATTCAACACTAACCAGAAGATGGAACCAATCACGACCAAGACCAGGGGTTAGAGGCTCAAGAGTGTGGTGGTTCCCACCAAATGGCACCATCTGTGGGAATGACGGAAACCTCCAAAAGAACACCAACTAACAATGGTTGGAGGAGGTTCCCCATTGCCATGAAATTTTACCAGAGGGCAAGGACAAGGACACTTTTAGCAGAGCATCATCAGACCCAGAGTACACCAGAAGCACTACTGATGGAACTTCCACTGGGACAACAAGTAGAGGTACCCACCTTCGAGCTCCCTTAAGTATAGATCAGAGCAACTTCAGAGATGCATTTGACCTGCCGGATCCTGCCCTTGTTAGAGGTATCAGGATGGTCTTAGGAGAAGAAAGGGAAAACTGACACCGGAGGTCGGAATGCTCTAGGAGAAGTATAAGAGTGTTCCATTCCATCAGCAGATGCTCGCATACCCAAAATCCTAAAAGGGAGGAACCCAGGAGGACCCCCAGTCTGGAACTCATCCACCAGTACAACCGGCAATGAGAGAGATAAAGAAAGAGGTCTCGATCACCCAGAGCTCAAAGGACCCGAGACCGTTCCCGTAGTCCAGAATGCTTTGCTAGGGAAGATCCCAGGGATGAAGTCATTAGGCAAATGCTCACGAGGCTTGATGAGGTGGAGAGGGACCTAAGGAGAACATCATACGTGAGGTCATGGGGCCCATCCAATGATGAAGGCACTTTCACTCGGCGGATTCGGGAAAGCGTTATGGCTAGGATATTCTCTCTCCCTCACCTACTGGAGGTAGAGGTGTCAAAAGCTTACCCGACCTGATTAACCCGCCCGAACCTGACGTGACCTTACCCGAGTTGACCAAAAAAGTCAATGACTCAAAACCTGACCTGAACTGATCCGAAAACAGCTAAGCCCGAATGACCCGAACCCGACCTAACCCAAAACCAGGTCAACCTGAAATGACCCAGAACCCGAATGACCCGAACCCGAACTCGAACTGACCCGAATCCCAAACCCAATTAACCCGAATCCATACCCTAAGGAACCCGAAATAAACTATCATCATAAAAAAATTTAATCATCTAATGGATTATAGAGTTACTATCATCATAACAACATAAACTACTATCACTAATTGTCTAAACTCTAAAGCAAGAAAATGGTAGGACATAATGACAGTTGTGCATAAATGACCAAAAGTAATTGTAAATTCCAAAATGTAATCATCCAATGCATCAAATACACAATTCTAAAATATAAAATTGACAATGTCCAAATTCTAAACTTTTTATAATAATGCGCAATCTCCAATTTTGTTTGAGAAATGTCAAATTTCTAATTTTATTGGAAGAATATCTAATATCTAATTTTATTGAAGGAATTCCTAATTTCTAAAGTTATTGGAGCAATGTTCCATTTTCAACTTTGTTGTAATAAATTGACAATGTTCAAATTCTAAACTTTTAGAATAATGTGCAATCTCTAATTTTGTTGGAGCAATATCTAATTTCCAATTTTATTAGAAGAATATCTAATCTTCAATTTTGTTGGAGCAATATCTAATTTCTAATTTTCTTAGAAGAATATCTAATATCCAATTTTATTGAAAGAATTCCTAATTTTCAAAGTTGTTGGAGCAATGTTCCATTTTCAATTTTGTTGTGATAAATTGAAAATGTCCAAATTCTAAAATTTTAGAATAATGTGCAATCTCCAATTTTATTGGAGCAATATCCAATTTCTAATTTTGTTG
>JBBYHH010354995.1:0-12084 GCA_038382905.1 Daphne laureola | reverse complement strand
CAAGGATCCAAGGCCCAAAAAAGGCTCATATACCCAAAGAATGCTTGAGTCAGAAGCCCAGGAAAGAGGACCCATTTAAAACATCTGAGAGCATAATACCCGAACACCGATATGCTCAACCCGAAGTCATGCCCTTAGTACATTATAGACCCGAGGACATGCGTCCATGACATATATGCCACATGTCGTCTGACACCCAACCGCCTCTTTCCTCTCAGACTATTACAGATGTTCCACTCTATTAGACAAGACTATATAAGCTTACATCATTCCAACATTTAAGGTAACTATTCACTTTTCCTAGATCTTGGTGCATTCTCTTTCTACAAAATACTACTGACTTAAGCATCGGAGGACCCTCCGCCGGGAATAACTCCAACATGGTTTATAGATTTTTTCCATTGCGCAGGCTATCTCAATAGAACATGGATACTAAGTTGAATGTAATCAAGACCAAGCAATAGAGACAAAAAGATGTGAAGGTTCCAACAGCGGAACCGCCACCACTAACCTCGACAAAATGTCCCAGGAATCACACACCGATTCCAAATAATGAATTCCCATGATGACTGTAATAGATACAGTATTGAATCGCATCCTACCACAGATTCCAAATCACAGACAACCTGAACAAACTTACAAGGTTTCTGCGTGCCACTTTGAACTTACAGACAATTAGATTGGCGGAACATCAAACAGTGCCACTAAAATGACCAAATGACTGAATTGTATTTGCAAAACTCCCAGTACAAAAATACCGAACAGAATGGCCCAAATCCTAACCCCTATGAGTTATGGGGCCACCACGCTCCCCTTAGAGCAGATTAATCTGGTAAGGAGGTGTGGGGCCTAATGAGTCACAAGCCGCAAATGCCTTCCGAACCATTCCTTATAATGTGGATCACGGTCAGACCAAATGGAGTTAATACTCCCATGTGGTCCCACAAAGAAAAATGAACCACAATATACCATATATCTTCAGACTCCAGAGTTCTGGAGCATCCAAAAATTGAATATACCGAACTTGTCTTAGATGGTGTCATGTGCACAAACCAACATCGACAATCCGATGCTGATTTCAGTTATTCTCAATGATCTCCGCGCCAAACCATAGACATGTGTGGTGTTGATCCTCGAAAAACCACGAATATGATTTGTGTCAATCCTTGATAAAACACTGACATACGTTGTGTCAATCTTCCAACTCATTTTGGGGAATGAACCTCTTTGACTGAGATTAACGCACGCCTTCGAAGCATCTCAAGGTCAAACTGAGGGTCAACAAGTAGAGCAATGTGTCGGTGTGACAATAGACTCAGATATCGTACAGAATTAGAATATGTTATTGGTATACCACGGGACAGAACTAGTACAGAACAAATTGTTGGGGTAGAACTGTCACAAAACAGGACTCTGGAATAGAGTGTCATAGCCTGACCTCAAATCGAAACACATGTGTGAATTGACCCAAAACAAAATAAAGATGCGGTAGCATACTCCAAACCACTGTTTCGGTGGTAACCAACAACTCCAGAGGAAGAACTTTTATTCTTCCATGTAAACTTAACCAGACTTAATTCCGATCAGCTTATCCTTCCCAAGAAAAGCTGCAAAACTGCACTACCTGAGTGTGTAGTTTGAAATTCTGACTCGCGAATTTAGAGAAGGAAGTTGGTAAGCAAACCAACCTTATAATTTTAGCTTCTTTGGTGCTGGGAACCTTTACTAGCAAGTAATCTTAGTGCTAATTTTCCATTTCCTAACAAGTCAAAATGTCATTGACATGACTTCTCAAACCAGCTCTTAAACAGGGTCCAAGACCGTTATAATCGAATAATTGATATAAGGTAAAGGATCTCAAAATGACAGTAAATTCGTACTGAAGTAAACTACTAACACATTCTCTCCTTAAATAGATTACATGTCACAGTCCTCAACTTAATAGTGCACTTCCGAAGCACTGACACCATCCAACTAAGGATGGTACAACCTAATGATAACGTGATCTTTTGACTCGTAAACAAATTCAAACACTAATTCTTAGAGCACTTACCAAAACCCAACTCCGATAATGCTCAAAATACCAAGTATCACATGGGGGTCTAACTCCAAACTCTTGCGTAATTAGTGCATCCATACATATAAATGATTATCTAACTAGAAATACCTTACATATCAGAAGCAGTTGACACTCAGTGTTTCACCCAACTATAGAAAATCAGAGACAACCAAAGGTAGATTGGGGTTCACAGTCCCAAACGTATCTATGATCGACACTCCCGAACATAAATCTAACTAAAATCTTTAATCACAAATTCTGGTTCAAACTTATCAACCGGACATGCTCAAACCTCCATCTGTTGCTATTCGGCGGGAGTGGTAGTTTAGACTACCATCCATGAGCCTTCTAGCGGCATCCCGACCTCAGGGTGCATCTCATTGCACCCTGAATTAACTGCCGATATTCCAACCCAGCAATCACAGACAATACCAAGCCTTAGAACTAGATGGTACTCGCTAACATCAATCGAACTAATCTTTTTCATAGTCTTGCACTTATTCTGATGTCTTGAAGTTGATGTAGAATGTATACACTCTTCACTGGATCATTTTGTCCTTTTAGACGCATATGGGGGACATACCCAAGTCACCAAGTGTCCCAGTGTACTTGTTCCTCGTGTGAGTTGTTGCGGAATGTGTTGGATCTAACTAGCATATTCTTCTCAATTGTTTGGCATCTTCTCCGTAGTAGCTCTGCATCTTCTTAGAAACATCATACTACAATATTGAATGGTGTGTAATAGAGATCTTGGGCGTCATCCCCAATGCGGTACCCAAGAAATGAGTACTAAGATTCTAATTACATCATTGAATTTCAGAGGGACAGATACAGAAATTTTGCGAAATGTTTGGTCTTATTGATCAGAGATCTTTAATCCACTTGCTCCTTCACGCATTTTTGAGAGCTCCTAACATCTCTGTAACACTCATTGTTGTAGCTCCTCATCCTAATGTTTTTGCACTTGTTATCATCCGGTCACGACTATAACATTTTCATTGCCCATTGGTTCCTTTACTGAACCTAATCTAGTGTAGATACCTAAGGTGATAGTTATTACTATAATTCCAAAACTTATATTCACAGAATGAATCTAACTTGAAACTCAGAACTCATGAAAGGGACCAAAGTCCTCGCTCAGCTATCGTGCTGACATACACTTAAATTTCCTAAACTGAAAGCAAAGCAGAACCTGACAAGTTAATCCCAAATCCTCTTATTGTTGTGGTTGTCATAACTATTACCTAGGGTTCAATTATACCTTTCACAAAACAATTAGATGGAGTGGGGCCTCTACCCCTACCCTCTGACATCAAATTTCGCAGCTAGTGAGTGTTTATGATAACCTGAAACTCCACAAAGAAGAAAGAGCATTACAGTAATGGTTAACTACCTAACAAAGCAAGCAGTAGTATTCCTAAAGTATCTTTAGTGTAAAGAAATGCATGAATGCAAAAAACCTAAGAAAAAGAACAGAATTAAATCACATCACCCAACAACTACCGATTAGATAGATGGATCACAATCAGATCAGAATTATAGCAGAAAATGCCTTCTGTAAGGTGTAAGGTGTTCCGTCAGGTTAGTTTGTCAGATTTTTAGGTTTAGGGGTACTGTTTCTGTAAGCACGCTGGATGTGCCAGGTTTTAGAGTTTTTACATCAATCAACAGTCAGTCAGTCAGTTATCTCAGTTTAGTTAATCTTGCGGTACATCAAGTGTTGTCTATTTTTGTTCACATTCAGGATGTGGTAGTTTGTATCTGTAGCTTTACTCTGTATTGGATCATCTCACATTGATATTCTATTCTGTTGCGTATGTGATTCTATCCAAGTGGGAATATGTGATTTTTTGAGTGGACATCTGTGATTCTGTCTGAGTGGACATCTGTGATTGCATCCGAGTAGACATATGTGATTTGTCTGAGTGGACATTTTTGGTTCTGTCCGAGTGAACATTTATGATTTTTCAGAGTGGACATCTGTGGTTTCGTCCGAGTGGACGTATTTGATTTGTCCGAGTGGATGTATCTGATTTTTCTGAGTGGACATCTGTGATTCTGTCCGAGTAGACGTATATGATTTGTCTGAGTGGATATCTATGATTCCGTTCAAGTGGATGTATGTGATTTGTCCGAGTGCACATATGTGATTCTGTCTGAGTGAACGTATATGATTTGTTTGAGTGTACATTTGTGGTTCTCTCCGAGTAGATGTATGTGATTTGTACGAATGGACATCTGTGATTCCGTCTGAGTGGACGTATGTGATTTTTCAGAGTGGACATCTGTGATTCCGTCCGAGTGGACGTATGTGATTTGTCTGAGTGGACATCTGTGATTCGGTCCGAGTGGATGTATGTGATTTGTCCGAGTGGACATCTGTGATTCCGTCCGAGTGGGCGTATGTGATTTGTCTGAGTGGACATCTGTGATTCCATCCGAGTGCAAGTATGTGATTTCATCCACGGAGACGTATGTGATCTCATCCTAGGGGACGTGTATGATTCCATCTGATGGGACGTGATAGTTCTAACACTGAGAATACTCTTGGAGGACCAAGAGTTTTAAGAGGGGGAGAATGTTATAGACCAACCTAGGGGTTGGTAAAATTTTCGAAATATTATATTCAGGAGTAGAATCTGTTAGTACCGGGACTCCGTTTGAACGTGTAGGGCACGTTTTCTCCTAAGTATCATATCCAAGGAATTTATTTAAGACTCTTGTCTACGGGATTTCACATTTTGGATTTGGTCTGGGAATCCCGAGTCATTTTTCCAAAATTGACCTTGGAGTACCGGACTTTATTTTAACATGCAGAACATGTTATCAAGTAATCCCAGGACTCTATTGAGGTTTATTCTTGTGAGATTCCACATCGTGATGTTGGAATGTGAGTTCCGGACCATTTTTCCAAAATCGTCAAATTCTGTAGTCGCCAAGACTTTGTTCCTAACTGTGCAGAACACATTTTTGGGCATTTCTGGGACTCCATTTGCGTTTATTTCTGTGATATTCCACATCAGGAGGTCGAAATATGAATTCTGGGTTATTTTGCAAAAATTCACTTCGAGGGGTAAAATGGTCATTTTTTCAAAGTGGGAGAAAATTGAACATGGTCAAAGGGGGGGTCAGATTCGGTTTGAATGGTCAAATATGGTGGGAGATATTTATTGAAAAGAAAGAATAATGAAAGGAAGAGATAAGAAAAAGAAAAGAAAAAACATAAAGTAACTTACATTTTTCTTCTCTCCCTTCATCATTCAGCCATCTTCATCTTCCTTTCTCCATATTCATCATCTTTATCCTCTCTTTCACTATGAATGAGTTCTTCATGTTCTTCACCCGTTCTTCAAGATTTCTACGAGAAATTTTAGAGGTAAGCTCAGTTTTGTGTGTATATTTTTATGGAACTAAGTTTGATGGAAGAAAATCAATCTTGTCTCCTCTCCCTTCATAGGCCAAAATTCAAAGGGATGTATTCTTCCAAGTTCTTTAAACTTTTACTCAAGGTAACCTTGAATCTGCGTGTGTTTAGAAGTGCTGTTGAAATTTCTGGTTATACTCTTTAGGTTTTTTCCGTGAATCCGTCTGAAAGTTTGACTTAGGGTTGGTGTGTTTGACCTAGGTTGAAAGTGAGTTACTAAAGTGTAGTATGGAAGCTTAGCTACACTTTTCATGCTTGGCCTGTTATCTTTTTGCCCTTCTATGCTTGTCCGATTTGTATTCTGAGATTAAGGGTAATTTTGTAATTTCTTGATTGATGGAAAATGTGATGGAATAGTGATACTAAAGTGTTATTTGGATGATTCTGAACAACTTTTATACTTGGAGCTAAACGTGATTCTTCACGGTTAGCCATGATGTTTTTTGGCAGAATTGAAGAATGATTCGATAAGGTATGTTCTATGATGTTTATGATATTAGGATGGTGTAGGATGATTTAAGAATGTTTAATAACCCTGCTTTGTCGGTACATTGCTGAAGAAATGTCCGTCTGCTTCCTATCCTTCATCTGGCCGAATTATGTTTTGTTCGAAAGAGATTATGTTTGATGAAAATTAAAGTGAAATTCTGCTTCTCTACTATTATATGAGTGTCCAGTAAAGTTTTGCGGGGGTTAGCCTTCCCGAAATGAAATGGATGAATTTTCAGCATTGTGTCGGGAGACACTTTCTATGATGAATGTTGATCAGTTAAATGTGAATAGTATTTCTAGTTGTTCAGCTATCTTTTTGTTTCAGGGGGTTATATAGAAATGCAGCTGAAATGCGACCGAATTTTCTGGACGAGTTAGTTACCTCAGTTCGGGAAAAGTGAAGCTAAATTTTATCAGGTAAGGGTTTAATTTGCTTTATATGCATTCTAGGCTTCTGGTTTGCATATCAGGTTAGTTGAGGCTACTTTACAGGTCAAGGGTGGGGCCTAGTGACTCCCGGGGCTAGTCCCAAGGTAAGTGTAATGGTATGCAGATTTTACATCTGGGAGAACCGACCAGGCGGTTGATGTCGACCAAGTGGTCGATGATATGATTTGTAAGGGAGAATTGACCGGGTGGTCGATGCCGACAATCTGGTCAATGATTTGGGGAACGTGCGTCATCGCTGGTACCATGCATTTTGGACCCGTGAGCGATGCTTAGAGCAGACATGGATTGGGACAGTTTACTTACAGTCTGACGGGACTTCCGTATTGCATATCACAACATTTACATATCATATGATATTTAAGATTGTATATATTGCTAGTACATTACACGCTACCCTTTTATCCAGGTGTTTTCAAATGAAAACCATTGCCCTTACCTAAGCCCTTACTGAGTACATCTCAAGGATTCACCCCCTTATAATTAATATTTTTCAGGAAATTCTCATAAGCAACCTGCGGAATGGTTCCGTAAGGTTCTTCTCTCACTTGTGATTTCAGGTATATGTGTAGCTCCTTATGTGATTTATATTCTAGTTGCGGGGTAGTCTCGATTGAGGGTATGGTTATTTGGGATTCTAGATGAGTAGTTATGAACTACTAACGGTTAATTCTTTTATGTAATAGCAGCAGCATTAGTAACCTAGAAGTGGTCGAGTGTTGGGCTCTGTCAGTGTAGTCGCATATGTGCATGCGGCATGATTCATATTATGAGATCGTGTATGATTTAATAAATATCTTGCATGATCTGTGTTATGGTTTTGTATTTAAGTGTTAAATTTAACATTGTCCATGGTTTCCTTGATGCCGGATGTATATTCTGGAAGAGCATGGTTAGATTTCTGTTGCTACGGGATTTCCTGTTTCTGTATTCCCGATCCATTTATCTATCTATTTGGAAATGTTATTATTGATTATGATACGGGACCAGTTATGGGACTTTACCACACCGAAGCGGCCCTACATCTGAGGGAAGGTCGTCGCGCCCCTGCGTGGTACGACCCCACATCTGAAGATCACCATCATGCCTCCTCCGTATATGTATGTGCTTTCACACGAGGGTGTGACAAGTAGGTATCATAGAAGGTTTATTATATCAGAGCAGGTATTATTTTTATAATCAGGTTTTAGAACATATATTATTCCGGGAAGGACTTCTGAGAGGTGTATTTGGATGGACAGAGCCCTATTTCACTGATCGATTCCAGGATAGCTCTGTGAGGAGCCTGATCAACTCCTTATGTGAACTACCTTGGAACAGGAAGTGAAGTTGATGGCGGTTATTCTTTATATGCCCAGGATAATTATGTTTCAGCATATTCTTCTCCTATTCTGGATTTCACAAGATTATAGCATCAAGGCATGGACATCCAGATATGATATCATTCAAGATGGGGTAACCTCAAGAAGGGGTTTTTCTATTATGATTCTGATTTGATTACAGTTTATCTATCTGTCTATGTTTGTTCAGTGATATGATCTGATTCTGCTGTTCTGCTGTTCTGCTGTGGATATCTGCATTCATGCATTGCACTGCATTATACTACAAAGCCTTTAGGAAAACTGTTGCTTGCTTTGTTATGTAGTTAACCATTTCGGTAGTGCTCTTTCTTCTGTTGTGTAGTTTTAGGTTATGAGGAAAATACTCGCCAATAGCGAGATCTGATATTGGAAGGTAGGGGTAGAGGCCCCACTCCGTTTGAAATTATGTGAAAGGTATGAATGAACCCAAGGTAATAATTGTGACAACCACAATAATAGGAGGATCTGTGATCAAATTGTATGTATTCTGTTCTACTTTAGGTTAGGATTCTGTTATGCTTTTTGTTAGGATTTCGTTATGCTATCTTTCAGGATTCTGTTCGGCTTTCTGTCAGGATTCTGCTATGTCTTCTGTTTGGATTCTGTTTTAGTTTCTATGTTGGATTTTCTCGGTCTGTCGGAATGTTAGCTGTGTAGGACTTAAGTCCATTTCTATACAGTTTTAAATTTCAGGTTAAGGTTAGTTCTGAGCTTCATGTTAGAATCAGTTCTGCCATTACAGGTTCTGGAATGACAATGATAGTTGTCATCTTCTGTATCCACTCCAGATCAGTTCGTTCAATGTTAGTAAGTACCAGTTAGTCCTAGAACTTGGTACTGTTTGTGATTGCCATGTCGAAATACCGGTAACTTGACTCAGGGGGGAACAAGATGCACCCGAAGGATGGGACACCACTGACAGGCCCCGGATGGTAGTCTAAACTACCACTCCCACCGAACAACAGACGGTGGTTCAAGTATGTTAGGTTAGTGAGAGAGTTAGACGGTGTAAGGTGTTCCGTCAGGTTAGTTTTTCAGATTTTTAGGTTCAGGGGTACTGTGTCTGTAAGCATGCTGGATGTGCCGGGTTTTAGAGTTTGTACATCAGTCAATAGTCAGTTAGTCAGTTATTTTAGTTTAGTTAATCCTACGGTACGACAAGTGTTATCTATCTCTGTTCACATTCAGAATGTGGTAGTTTGTATCTGTAGCTTTATTCTGTATTGGATCAAGTGGATGTATGTGATTTGTCCTAGTGGACGTATGTGATTTGTGCGAGTGGAAATCTGTGGTTCCGTCCGAGTGGACGTATGTGATTTGTCCGAGTGGACATATGTGATTCCGTCTGAGTGGACGTATGTGATTTTTGGGAGTGGACATCTGTGATTCCGTCCGAGTTGACGTATGTGATTTGTTCGAGTGGACATCTGTGGTTCCGTCCGAGTGGACGTATATGATTTGTCTGAACGGACATTTGTGATTCTGTCTGAGTGGACGTATGTGATTTGTTTGAGTGGACATCTGTGATTCTGTCCGAGTGAACGTATGTGATTTGTCCGAGTGGACATTTTTGGTTCCATCCGAGTAGACATATGTGATTTTTCCGAGTGTACATCTTTGATTCGATCCGAGTGGATGTATGTGATTTTTCTGAGTGGACATCTGTGATTCTGTTCGAGTGGGCGTACGTGATTTCTCCGAGTGGACATCTTTGATTCCATCCGAGTGCAAGTATGTGATTTCATCCGAGGAGACGTATGTGATCTCGTCCGAGGGGACGTGCGTGATTCCGTCTATTGGGACATGATAGTTCTAACACTGAGGATACTCTTGGATGACCAAGAGTTTTAAGAGGGGGATAATGTTATAGACCAACCTAGGGCATTAGTAAAGTTTCTGAATATTTTATTCGGGACCAGAATCTGTTAGTACTGCGACTCCGTTTGAACGTGCGGGGCACATTTTCTCCTAAGTATTGCGTCCAGGGAATTTATTTAAGACTCTTGTCTACGGGATTTCATGTTTTGGATTTGGTCCGGGAATCCAGAGTCATTTTGCCAAAATTGACCTTGGAGTATTGGGCTTTGTTTTAACATGCATAACTTGTTTTCGGGTAATCCCGGGACTCCGTTGAGGTTTATTCTAGTGAGATTCCACATTGTGATGCTGGAATGTGAGTTCCAGACCATTTTGACAAAACCGTCAAATTCTGCAGTTGCTGGGACTTTGTTCCTAAATGTGGAGAAAATGTTTTTGGGCATTTCCGGTACTCCATTTGGGTTTATTTCTGTGATATTCCGCATCAGGAGGTCGAAATATGTATTCCAGGCCAGTTTACAAAAATTCACTTCGGCGGGGTGAAATGGCCATTTTTTAAAAGTTGGAGAAAAAGGAGCATGGTGAAAGGGGGGGTCAAATTCGGTTTGAATGGTCAAATATGGTGGGAGATATTTATGGAAAATAAAGAATAAATAAAGGAAGAGATAAAAAGAAATAAAGAAAGGAAAAGAGAGAAAATAAATAAATAAAGTAACTTACCTTTTTCTTCTCTCCCTTCATCATCTGGTCATCTTCATCTTCTTTTCTCCATGTTCATCATCTTTCTCCTCTCTTCCACCATGGATGAGTTATTCATCTTCTTCAAAAGTTCTTCAAGATTTCTGCGAGAAATTTCAGAGGTAATCTCAGTTTTGTATCTAGATTCTTATGGAACTAAATTTGATGGAAGAAAATCACTCTTCTCTCCTATCCGTTCATAGGCCGAAATTCAAGGGGATGTATTCTTCCAAGTTCTTCAAACTTTTAGTCAAGGTAAACTTGAATCTTTGTATGTTTCGACATACTATTGAAATTTTTGGTTATACTCTTCCGGTTTTTACCGAGAATCCATCTGAAATTTTGACCTAGGGTTGGTGTGTTTGACCTAGGTTGAAAGTGAGTTACTAAAGTGTAGTATAGAAGCTTAGCTACACTTTTCATGCTTGGGCTATTATCTTTTTACCTTTCTATGCTTGTCCGATTTATGTTATGAGATTAAGGGCAATTTTGTAATTTCTTGATTGATGGAAAATGTGTTGGAATGGTGACACTAAAGTGTTATTTGGATGATTCTGAACAACTTTTATACTTGGACCGTGATTCTTCACGGTTAGCCATGTTGTTTTTTGGCTGAATTGAAGGATGATTCGAAAAGGTATGTTCTCTGATGTTTATGGTATTAGGATGGTGTAGGATGAATTAAGAATGTTTAATAACCCTGCTTTGTCGGTACATTGCTGAAGAAATGTCTGTCTGCTTCCTGTGCTTCATCTGGCTAAATTATGTTTTTTTGGAAAGAGATTATGTTTGATGAAAATTAAAGTGAAAGTGTCCTGTAAAGTTTTGCGGGGATTAGCCCTCCTGAAATGAAATGGGCGAATTTTCAGCATTGGGTCGAGCGACACTTTCTGTGATGAATGTTGATCAGTTAAATGTAAATAGTATTTATGGTTGTTCTGTGGTTGTTCAGCTATCTTTTTGTTTCAGGGGGTTGTATGGAAATACTGCCGGATTTTCAAGATGAGTTAGTTAACTCAGTTCGGGAAACCTGAAGCTACATTTTATCAGGTAAGGGTTCAACTTGCTTTATATGAATTATGGGCTTCTGGTTTGCATATCAGGTCAGTTGAGGCTAGTTCCAGGGTTGAGAGTGGGGCTTAGTGACTCCTGGGGCTAGTCCTAAGGTAAGTTTAATGGTATGCAGGTTTTTACGTCCGGGAGAACTGACCTGGCCATCGATACAGACCAAGTGGTCAATGATATGATTTGTAAGGGAGAACCGACCGGGCGGTCGATGCTGACCAGGTGATCAATGATTTGGGGAACGTATGCCCCTCACTAGTACCATGCGTTTTGGCCCCGTGAGCGATGCTTAGAGCCGCCAGGGATTGGGACAGTTTACTTACAGTCTGATGGGACTTCCGTATTGCATATCACGACATTTGCATATCATATGATATTTAAGATTGTATATATTGTTAGTACATTGCACGTTAACCTTTTATTTAGGTGTTTTCAAACGAAAACCCATTGCCCTTACCTAAGCCCTTACTGAGTACCTCTCGAGGACTCACCCCTTTATAATTAATATTTTTTAGGAGCTTCTGATAAGCAACCTGCGGAATGGTTCTGTAAGGTTCTTCTATGATTTGTGATTTCAGGTATATGTGTAGCTCCTTATGTGATTTCTGTTCTAGTTGCGGGGTAGTCTCGATTATGCGTATGATTATTTGGGATTCTGGATGAGCACTTATGAACTACTA